>JABFPJ010002596.1:0-18968 GCA_022817425.1 Gryon sp. ZL-2020
CACAACTTAGCCAACCTATAAGTAGTAGAAGCTCTTAGCTATGATGTTCAAGAGTCTTGGTGGTATGGCGGTTAGAGGGTTTGCCTACTGATTAGAAGGTCGTTGGTTCAAATCTTCTTTAAAACAATTTTTTTTCATCTGTTGTGGAATCCGAATCAGACCCTCATCACGCTCTGATATCGCACTTCTATTTCATCAGATTACTTGATCAGGGCCATACCAATTCCTAGCGTTACACACATATAATATCCTAATTTAAAAATCTAATTATGGCCAGATTAGGTACTGTGGTTTCCTGATCATGGCCACATCAAAACCCAATTGCAATTTTTACTAGGGAATGTGTCATGCACTCTAACACGTTCGCCAGTCAAATAACGTTAAGATGTTTATTTTAATATAATAAGATTATAGATAAAAAATATGTATTTAAGATATATAAAGAATAAAAATCTTCTTCTAAAAAACAAGCATACCAAACTATATTTTTAATCTACTGCAATTAGCTTTAAATTAAGATAATTTTTTTATCATTATTAGAATCTTAGCTTCATTTTCTAAGAAATGAGTATAAAACTTTTTAAATGAGAACTCTTTTTTATCATTTATATATTATAATTATGAAAGTATAATGATGAAAAATCAAAAAGATATTATAATTAGAAAAATGTATTCTCAATTTCTGCTGTATATAAAGTTTTAAGAAACGTATTATTAATTATAATTAATTTCATGAAATTAATTTTTTTATTGTATGTTTAAATACAAAAAAAAACATCTCAATTTGGTACAACAAAGTTTTTAATTTGATGAATCTTCCATATATTTAATATTTATAATTAAATATTTATAATTAAATTATATTAATATAATTAAATTTTTATATATATATATTTATATATATATAAAATTAAATTTATAATTAAAAATTTTAAATTTATAATTAAAGTAAAAATTATAAAATATTTATAATTAAAGTCGTTTAAATGTCTTTGTTTATGTGTATAATTTTGTGTATCCTTCAACATGTCGAATAATTTTAGAAAACCACAGATCTCATTAAACCGAAAATGTACACTCATAATGTACGTTAGTTCATCATTAAGTTGACATAATAAAAGAAAGTCATAATGATGTTGCAATTACAATTTCAGCTCCACCGCAGTCTGTTGAAATTACTCCAACACCGGAAAAAAGTGTAGTCAAAGTAGGAGAATCGCTGCAAATAGGCTGTATAGTGAGAATGGCTAAGCCCGCTGCACGTATAACTTGGTATCGTCAGAATGCGCAGATCAAAGGTGGCGATAGTATGATTACGTCAATTCCTATTGAGGATGGTAAGCATTGATGCATTAACTAACATGCGTGTACTATTGATAATCGCTTTGTCTCTTTACGCTACATTAATTTATAATTTAATTAATAACAAATAAGTGGTCAAAATCGCGCGCAAATGAATGAATTTTGTGATAAGGGCCTGGGTCTTTTTAGGGCACTAGGCTAAACGGTTCGACGCGAAAATTCATTCATTTTCGCCCATATGATAATTTGTGTGCAGCTAATTTGATCATTTATTCATCGCACCAATAATGATTCGAGCGAAATGAAAGATATTTGGCATTATTTCGAATAATTATCGAATTCATATATTAATGATTATTCAATGATATATTAATTAATGATAATTAAATTTACATTTGCTTAAAATATGAAGTAAGTCAATAAAAGACTATCGAATAACATGTTTATCGTTGAAATAGTAAAATAAACAGGCTATATGACAATATAACAATTATTTTATTAAAGTAATTCATTTGTGGTTGAATTTTCTATTTTATCTTTAATCGACTAATAAATTGCGTTTTAAAATTGTAATTTTACAATAATTAATTAAAAAATATAAATATTAAATCTAACCAATTTTGTTCAATTTGCAAATAATAATCACAAATGAATGCCATTGTAATAGAAAAATAGGTTCATTTTATTATTAAATACAAGCTGACCAAGTAAAAACGAATGTGTAAATATAAATAAATAAACGTTACACTTTTGTTAACAATTTCCGGACATTTTCATTCCTTTTTTGCGTATTATTAATTTAACTGTTATTTATTTCGCGTCTACAATCGTATAAATCGTGTCGATTCTTCCAGCTCAACGAACAATTAATTAATTACGAACGTGATGACAATAGTTGATTTCACGGGCACAAAACTCCGGGTCGTATTGGAGTAAATTTCGCTCAACTGATGACGAGATACGCGAAAAACTTAATGCAGTAACAAATGCAATAAAAACTGCACGCCTGAAACACTAACTCGAACGTTTCGTGTTGAAACAAGAAAAATGATAATGCTTTTAAAACTCTCTCCTCAAAAATCGATTTAGCAATGTTAAATCGTCTTAAGTTTTCGTCCAAACGACAAGAAGATTCTTAGCAATGCGCCAGATATTACTTTGTATGTGCCGAGTGAAATCGGGATGATCGATTTCGAGGACAAAACATGCTCGTTTAACGAGAGATTGGCAAATCTCGGGCACTCAAAAGAAAAAAAATAAGTACGAGTGGCGTTTTTACCCCTCTCTGTCTTTTCTATTCGTCTCCCTTCATCGACTCTCGGTCAATTGGTTAGTACATAACTCTGGCACGACTCCAATTTCCAAAATCAACGCTTTTCAACTCCTTTTTACAAGTCCCTCTGTCCAGATTCTCGCTAGATTATCTATCAGAACAAATCAAGCGATGCTTTGATAAGACATTTTAAACGTCTTTTTCTGTTTTCGATATTTTAACAGTAAGACAAATTAAAATGCCATTTGTCTAAGTAATTTTATTAGTTCCAAATATCTTCTAGATAAAAAAATGCTTTTAGAATGTTATTATCATTTTCTCAATGATATTTTAAAATTGTAAATGTTAAAAGAGTTAATATAAAAACCGCATCAACTTTGTAATAAATACGAAAGTTATATTCTTGAACGTGCGTAAATTTGACAACATTATAAATCACGCGATTCGTTTTGCCAGCGGGACCATCGGACGCAACGATGCCCAAAAATAAAGCTTAATCTCGCAAATGGATGAAAACGTGTCCGGAGGCTTTTAGGCGAAATCTAAGTGGTCTCAAACAACTGTTTTCTGTTACACATTAAACTTTCATGCAACGATAACAATTGCACTTTGCTTGGCATTTTTGTCCCGTTCCATTCAGCGCGAAAAAGTAGCTGTAATTATTTTCGCGACGTGCGAAATGAACAATTATTATGCCTTGCCCAACTTCTCGCGTTAATAGTTCTGCTACAGTTTTTAAAATTAAAAGGTATATTCTTTTTAACTGCATCAACTTTAAATGTGTGTGTAAAAACTTTCACTTTTCATAATTTATTCAAACAAAAAGAAACTTGTCAACATATTTAACGATACGCAATACAATTTTGAATACAATTTTGTGAAGTAGTCAAAGTTACTGATGTGCATATATTATTATCTCAGATAGTTGAATGATGCTGCTACGTTTGAAGTTTCAACAACTCTTTTGTTCTTTTTCCATGATGAATATTCGATTGGATTTTAAAGAGATGCATTACATTATAGAATTATTTATTTATAATCGATGTCCAAATTCAGCAGCTAAAAGCACTCTTTAACTCTATTACGAACTTGAATTATTACGTGATATTATATATTTGCATAACCATGGTGGGTTTAATGTAATATATATACTTCATTTGAAACATTTAATGCATCTTTTGTTTTAAAGTAATACGGAATTTAGTATTTTTAAGTACATCATCATTCTGAACTGTAGATTGAAAATTTTCATTTTCATTTTTTGATCAAAATGTCAATACGACATATTTTGTTCATCAAAAAACTCTTCAGCTATTAAAATGATAAAGATGATTTTTTGTTGATTAAATAGAAAAATGAGAGCATGCAAATATTGTGTTCAGAGACGTAAATTTAAAAACTGCACACATTTTTCACATATAAAAAGCTGTAGCTAAAATTTTTATTTAATTTATCACTTGCAACAAGTCACATTAATATTAAAATATATATTACTTTGTATGTATTTTCATCAAAAACATTAATTATACATAATTTTATATAATGCATTATACATGAAAAATTGTCATATAAATGTTAAACAATAAATTTACATTCCACAATCAATACAATTGAAAAACTTGTATTTTTATTAAAATTCAATACTATCAAACTTTCAGTTACTTGTATTTTAAATTTCAATTCAACCATCCCCTAAACATAAATACCACTCATTTTGCGATTTTGTCGACTTTTTTCAACAGGAACAGGTCTCCAAGGGACGAGAAAACGCTTAGAAAAATTCAACACGAACGCTTCGATTACAATCGTTCCAACGGCCGACGACGACGGAGTAACATATGCTTGCGAAGCGAATCATCCGGCGATTCCTCCAGCGAGGCCGATGCGAGCCACCGTCAAGTTATCAGTGCTTTGTAAGTCATCATTTCATTCTATCATTTTGCCGAGTGACAAAAACACAAAAATCACTATATATTAATGATAGAACATAAAAAATAAGTCGCAGAAACACTGTAATTTCGCGTGACTGCCTTTCAGTTAAGTTTCATACTTCATCAAGGGCGATTGAACCATTTTAATTCTGAGTTATTCATGCGTATCACGCAATACGTAATTGATACGCATTTCCTCAAGTGGTGCGTTTACATTTGATTTTGCAGAAAATCTTTAATAATGCTTCATTTTGCTTCAAATTTGGTACGCAACAGAAGTTCAATCAAAAAATTACACGTTATCCGGCCAATAAATAATCACATGGAACTAAATGTTTTTCAAATTATGTTTATAGCCAATCATTAAAAATCACTAATATTATTCTTGTATTGTTTTCACACATATGAAAAATCGTTTATAATCATTTGAATAATTTATTTTATATTTCTTTTGAATTTCTTGTTTTTTCTAATTTTATATAAATTATTGTACAAAATTAATTATGGGACAAGTAAAATTAGTTTCTTGTGAGTTAATCTTTTAATGATATCATTATCTTTGTAACGAAAAAGCAAAATGAGAAAAAAACACACAGAAGCACGAAATGTTAAAAGGATACTAAAAAAGTTATAATGAGCATTATGGTCGTTTTTTGACATAGAGAGAGGGTAAAGACCGAGAAAATAATTACACTTTGGCAAAATTTTCGTTCTCCTAACGAAAACAACGCGCGAAGAAGTTTGTGATGGTGACCTATGCGTTGCATTCGCTTCGTTGCACGAGTTGCAATTTAATTTCTGATCTCAAACTCGCGACATTATAAGAAATGCAGTTGGCCTTAATGCCACGTCTTTTACAAAAGTAATTAAACAGCGAAATATACTTTACGTGGTTAAGCATTGATGAGTCTAAAGTGAAAAGTTTATACTCAAAGTGCAGTGTCATTGTGTCATTTTTATCGATCACAAACTTACACGAAAAATAACTAAGAAAACACTTAAAATAAATTCATACTAAAATATTAATGTACTTTAAATATTGTATAATCATTTGTTACTACAACTTCACGTATCCACTCATATACAAATAAAGTTGCAATAGAATGTTTGTATTAATGAAATACATTTTACATTTTTGAATTTGAATATTTCATTAGAAAAGTACATCCGACGATTTGCTTCATTTTAGCTACATGATCTTTATGAAAAAAAAACCCCACGAGAAAAGGGGGTAGGCAAAAAAAATACTCGTAACGCGAAGTAGACCAAACTCCGAATCCATTATGGCCGGATTTCCTGTGGCAAAACCGCGGTGAAATTTCTTGAAGCGTCATTAATAGTGGTTCTTGTTACTATGGCAAAGTGTAGCTCGGGCTTCTGACGATAATGTAACTGGTTTGCTTCGTTGGTTCATACTCGAGCTGTTGAATATGCAACATTGTTTTGTTTTGACGATCGCAGATCCACCCGGACAGCCGTACATCGAGGGCTACAGCGAAGGGGAGACGCTACGCCGCGGGCAGCAGGTGGAATTATATTGCAAGTCTCGCGGCGGAAATCCACCGGCTCAGGTGGTTTGGTTTCGCAATGGCGAGGAAATAAAGTCTATCTATCGTACCGAGGGCTCAGTGTCTGTGAACGTCTACGCATTCACCGCTCAGGCAACCGACGATAAAGCCCGATACACCTGTAAAGTATCCAACATCATGAGTGTATCAGAGATGAGTGTTCACGTTGATCTACGTGTCCTTTGTAAGTATATTATCTAAGTGCATGTCATGATCAATTGATTATAAAAGATATAAACAACCGTCCAACTGCTAAAGTCAAACAGACTACCTAATTGGAGAGATATTTTGATTATGTAGCTGTTTGTACGGCTTTCTCATTGGTCGAATAACCACGTGTTTACTGAGTCTTTTTGTCCGGCGATTGATTTGCCAAGTCAGAATGACCTCTTCAAACGTGACCATATTTCCAAAACAGCTTACAGTTATTTGGACTTTTCTAAAGGTCCTTTTTAGCAGAAGTTTTCTTTTCTTTGATTTTTTAATAGAAAAAGTGAAGTCAATTTTACAATAGAATAAATTTTAACTTTGTTATATATCGGTGATAATGAAATTCAAATTAAAGAATCATGTTACGTCTAAATAAACATATCAATATTATAACAAAGCAGAATCATTGATGATATTGTATCTATACATGTATTATATATACATAACTAGTAACATAAACTTTGTTTTGCAATTTCCGTGCTACAATTGAATAAAGCAAACATCAAATCTGTTTCCGATTCAGTCGCACCTACTGGCGTAACGATTTCCGGTCCGACGGAGGCAGAGGTCAACGAAACAGTGACATTAACATGTACCACGGAAAATTCAAATCCTGCTGCAGACATTACTTGGAGCGCCAACAAAGAAATCGTATTCAACAGCACGTCTAAATCCTACCTGGCACCCGAAGGTGGTTCGATCACTACGTCCAATCTCACGTATACTATCAACAAAAATGACGGCAAAATTATATTCATGTGCCTCGCAAACAACAAGAATCTTTCGCAAAATGTCGTTAAGACGCATACTGTCAACCTGATTTGTAAGTTGAATCGCAACAACTAACTATACATATCTTTTTCTTCGTTCTTTTCTTGCGTTATTTATTTTTTTTTCGCTTCTCTTATATTAGTAAATAAAAAAATATCGTCTCTGTCTATGGAAAAAGTGTTTCTACTTGGAAGAAAAAATAATACTTTACTAGTACTTTTAATATGCTTAATGAAACATAATAGACTCGACTAAAGCTTTAACTTTATCATCGACCAAGAATATTATTCGATCGAAGATATAAAAAGCTAACTGGATATACGCACAGAAAAAGATTACATGGATAATACAAACTTGTTCTTATGCAAAAGTTATACCAAGCTATCAACAAATCGTATTCGCAATATAAAAATTGCAAGGTGTGTTAGCTGAAATAATTAGCTAATACATTGAATAAATGTTAGTATAGCTTAGCTTAATAAAATAGTTGAAACAATCTAATGTAGATCATTTATATCACTTTAATTGAATCCTCGAATTAATTAACGTTCAAATGAGGCTATATATTTGATCCCCTGAAAATCTTACAGATCCGCCTACAACGCTCGTTCTTAATGGTTACGACGGTGAGTCGAACATAAACACAGGCACAGTTATAGAATTAATTTGCACTGCCTGGTCTGGAAATCCACTGCCGGAGATAACCTGGTACAAAAACGACAAGATCGTACGTACAAATGCATCTTCTGCAATTAATCATTTAACCAAACAGCACTCACTAAACACAACTGCATAATCATTTTCAAACTTTCAGATCGCAGATGGATCATCTGAAGTCACCACGACGGAAGAGCTCACGGTCAAAAGTAAATTGACTTTATTAATAAATGCTTCTGACAATGGGGTACCTATTCGATGCGAAGCAGCCAATTCTGCCACCAAAATACCACTTATGCAAAGCGTCGTTCTTAAAGTTCATTGTAAGTGTTACAAATACAAAATAATTTAGTATATAGATTTCGTTTTCTGCGCAAAGAAATTAAAGAAAACTACGAATTTATCTTTGAAATGCTTAAAAATATTTTGTGAAACAAAATAAAAATTAACATTGTGATTGAAAAAATTCCGAAATTCGAAAACCCTAATTCCAATTATTTAATTCAATTTAGATAATGTGCTCTACGCTCCATACTTAATAATTAAAAGCTGAAAAGCTGTATTGATCGCAGCAGTAATAGAGAGAATATTTGTAACAAAAATAAATGTAATAAATTTAAAATTGAAAGAGCGTAAAATTGATTTTTTATATTTTATATTACAGTATTAAATATCATTTTATAATCTCGTTAAACCAAATTATCTTTTAAAACAAGAATAATTATTATACGCACATATGTAAATTTGATAATTCATATCCTGTTTTCTGACAAATATTTCGAAAATATTACATTCTATGAATTTCTTTCTTAAGCTTAAATACTCTAAAAACCGGGCTTTAGAAGAATTATCGTTAAAGTAGCGTATATAATAATGTCGTTTTCCACTGAATAAAATTGAATCTCCGTTTCTTTCTTATGTTCAAGAAAAGAAGAGAGGTACAAAGTTTAACAGTTTTGTTCATTGTAAAACGAATCTGAATTGATAATAGAATTTTCCTTCTTAATTTGCTGTAAGTGCCAAAAAATTTGCATATCTTTTGTTTTACTTATACAACATTTATTTTATTTAATACATTAAAAATACCAAGTTTAATCATTTTACTTACTAGTGTTATAAACGTTTAATGATAAATTAACACAATTTAACTATGAATTAAATATGTTTAATTGTATATATTTAACATTGGGCATTAAATAGAAAAATGATTAAAAATACTGAATTGAATAATTAATTATTTTGTTGTTATTATTAGTTCCACCAGATCGAGTCAAAATTACCAGTAGTCCTGGTAAGTTACGGGCAGGTTCAACGGGGCGCTTGATTTGTGAATCAAGTAGTAGCAACCCCGCCGCGGAGATGTCATGGTGGGAGTCAGGAGCGCCGGTCAACGGAACGACTACCTCAACTAAACCCGGTCTTCATGGAGGCTACTTGTCCACGATAGAACTACCTTTAAACATCACTGAGGATTTAAACACTAAAGTTTACACTTGTCAAGCTAGAAATGCTGCAATGAATCGAGCTATCCATGACGCAATTACTCTCATAGTTATGTGTAAGTTGCAATGAAATTTAATTCAAAACTGCTGCTGCCAGCATCAAAAATGAATCTTGATAATTAAACATAATATTGCTAAATTAAATAATTCTTTTATAAAACAAATTTTCTAATACAAAAACATTTTGTTATTGTTTATAAGTTATTATTTAATATTTTTTAAATTTAAAGAAAAAATCAAAGGAATTCAAATCAATTTAATAATTCCTTATTAAATTGAGTTTATGTTACAATCCAAAGATTCACGATTAATCATAATTTTTCATATTTCATTCAATAGATAAACCTGTATTTGAACATTTGGATCCAAGTGAATTATCTGGCATGGAGGGAGAACCGTTTTCGATATCTGTTATTGCAAATGCTAATCCATCAATCATTAGTTACACTTGGACAAGAGACGGACTGCCTATAAGTAAAAGTGGTAAAAGAGTCACTGCTCGGAGTTCAACTTTAAACGTTACTAAATTAGAACGTCAAGACGCTGGAGTTTACACGGTAGAAGCTATAAATGATGAAGGAAGAGCAGTTTATAATTTTACTCTAAACGTTCTATGTAAGTAGAACTTTTATTTGAAGACCAAACAATCCTCAAAAATATTAACTAAATTTTATTATTTGTATTTTATATTATTTATTATTATTTATAATTTTAAAGAAAACGAAGTGAAACTCAAAATATCATAGTATCACAGTAACACTTCATTTAATTTTGCTAAATAAAACACTAGAATAAACTTACAGGGTGACATTTCTGTCACGTTAGATACTAAAATCAATGAATGCTTCAATCAACTTTATCACAACACTTGACAAAATACTTTGAATTTAATAACGAAACTATTCTCATCGGAAAATAATTAATATAAAAGTTCTTCAGAATACTTATAAATGGGTCGAACGATTATTAAATGAAGAATTTATTTACTACGACGCCTGCAACAAATACCGTACATTCAAATTCAACAAAATAAAAAAAAACTTTTCATAAAACGAAATACTGGTTTAAACATAAAAATTCTATGAAAAATGTAATATCATTACTATAAACCTTTTTAATAACTTTTTAATAACTAATTATGTCAGCATGATTTTTAATTAAATAAAGTCTCTTTAGGATATTATAAATCTGTTTTCTTCAAATTAAAATGAATAATATTATTTTCTTTTGATTATATAATATTTCAATTCAAGTATTAAAATTTGTATATTTATTTTTATGCAATATAGATCCTGCAAAAATTATCCGTACTTCAACATCAGGTGTTGTTGACCAACCGTATCAAGGGGCAAGATTGTTTTGTGAAATCGATGCCAGTCCAATGGACAAAGATTTCGTGACCTGGTACAAAGTAGGTTCAAATTCGGAGTTTCCAAGTAGGTACTCGATGTCTTTCGTCAACAACACTTCGTATCTTCACATTGAAAATCCGGGTCAAGAAGACGTTGGGGAATATCAGTGTAGTGTCAACAACGGTATTGGCAATGACACCTCGGCACCTATACTGTTTCTAACAAATTGTGAGTTACTAGATTTTATTTGAAAAATAGTGTAACTTGAAAATAATAATAATAATACAAAATCAATATAAAATATACTAATTATTTTGTATCTTCTTAATAGTTAAACCGGAAATGGTAAATGAACCATTGACAAGAAAAGCTGCAGCAAATAAAGGTGCCAATGTCCAGTTGTTTTGCAGAGCCCGGGGTTCCCCACTGCCTCAGTTTTCATGGACTTTCGAGGGAAAAACTCTCACGCCAAGCAGTGCATATAAATATAGTGTCGCAAACACAAACGTGAGTGCCATTTCAAAATTTCAATAATGTCTTTAACGAGCGGATTATTCGTGATATAAAACGTGCGCTTCATGGAAATGCCACTTTGATTTCATTTCGATTGATCGCTTTAATTGAAGCAACCATCGGAGATTCAAAAAATCTCGTATCTGTCAAAACTAATTGAGATGGCAATAACAAATCTACTAAATATAATTGAACAATTCTTTTCACTCTTATAAAACTTTTTATTACACAAAAGTTTAAAAATCTAATCTATGATAGATACTAAAATGATGTTTTCTAATTAAAGCATATCAAATATTTCTATTTTATTCTCATTTTATATTTAATATTAAAGATTTTATATCTAATGTTTTATACATTTATTTCTATCATTAAGTACAGCGTTGGTTCAACATCGTATCAAGACTTTGAATTCCCAGCATTAAATCATAAAAATGTTAATAAAAATGTGTAATACAAAAATGAATATAAAAAGACAACTCTATTAATGAAATGAATCCGGATTGAATTGCATTACAGGTGTCTGCTCTGGTTGGTCAATCGGTATTAACAATCAGCCGTGTTTCCGGACAAGATTATGGCAAGTACCAATGTCATGCGACAAACAAGATGGGTCACGCGAACGATACCATACTGTTGGATGTAACGTCCCCGCCGGATCAACCGTTCGATTTGGAAGCTTACAATGTGACGCATGACAGCGTTACGTTGATTTGGAAAAGAGGCTTCGATGGAGGTCTACCGACCTCTCACCGCATTCGATGGCGCGAAGCACTCGACCATGAAAGTAGATACCAATACATGGACGTTTCGCCAGGCGATTATAAAGCGACGGTCAGCGGATTATCGCTTGGCACATACTACGTATTCAGCATCAAAGCTATCAACTCCAAAGGCGCAAGCAACTTTTTGCCCGACATCCTCAAAATACAAACACTCCGTAAGTAATCATGAAGATGATAATCGTCTTCGCATTTTATTCAACGTAGAAGTCGCTTTCTTTTAAAGCTTCAATATAAGCAACATAGATAAACATTGAAATGATAGAATTTTAATAATAATGAGTAGATTTCTGAAATGAAATATTATTAAATTTTTTTATTTAGTCTGAATAACAGATGTAGATTTTGTACTATGATCGAAACGTTGCAAAATAGTCGGATATGAATAATATGAGTTTATACAAAAGCTGAAATAAAGAGATAAACAAAAGAGCATCAGTGTTAAATACTTGTCGCACTTTTTGTCGACTTTTCACAATTTTCAACAAATTGCAAGTTAAAGTAGATATATTCGTTCGTTTATATTTAATTGACGAATATTTTTCCACATTTGATGCTTGGTACTATTAATATTTCAAAATGTTCATGTTTTAATTATCGTTTCTATTCTCAACACAATTTGTATGCAAAATTAGTGAATTTTTTTCTGCATGAGATCACTTAATAACATAAACCATTTTAATTGTTTATATTTAATTGTTTGTATTTAAATGATAAGAAAATCAGAAGAGATATTTATTATTTTTATACGAAATATCAAACAAACTATATACATAAATGTGAAATTTCGTCAGAAAATAATATATCGTCTCTTTTTACGTGTCTGCATAGATTTAAATACATTAAAATCATAGCAACTAATCAAGTAAAGCAATCAAATTACATGTTCAATCAAATCATAGTAGTATTCATATTCATTGCATTAAACCCTTATCATCATCATATATTCGTACATTATATCCGACCATTCATCAACATATGTTAACGTGGGAAATAAGGTAATAATATGTTTATATTAAATGACTAATTAATTCCGAAATTCAATTGAAAAATCAAGAAATGAAATGTTGCATTTACTGCCAAATATCCAATTGCTTTCTGACAAAATGAAATGATTACCTGAAATAACATATAAACATATTCTAAACCGATTATTCATAAAATATTATGAAATTTGAATAAAAATCGCCTTGAAGCCTAAAGCTAATTAAAAAGTGACAAAAATAATTATTAATTTTAATTTCGACTAATAAACTAAGGGATTAGTCGTCAAGAGTAAACAATACTGGTGTAGTTTAACAAAGCATAACATAATATCACACGTTGCTGCATGTGTAACAACATCAGGGTGATGGGGGGAATTGGCTTGGGTTACAGGCGAGGCTCCACCCACCGAATTGACCGTCAGCGAGATCAATTCCTCCTACGTCATCGTCATAATCATCGTTGTTTCTGCCTGTGCTTGTCTTCTCATTGCTACGCCCATAGTCTATGCTACATTTGTGTCCAAAAAGAAGACCCATCGTTCTGGTAATTATCCCTTAAATGTTATCATTCTTTTTGCTTATCTTTAGGACCAAATAAAGCGGAGAATCTGCCCGATGTCCTGTTGGAAAAGGGGGACTTTCCGATGAATTACATTTATACCATAGCAGCGACATCCATGGTCTTTTTTATTGTTAATCTCTTCATCATGTTTTGGTATATTGTGCGAAAACGAAACAAAGATCGTAAGTTCAAAGCAATTCACTTTAGGAGAACGCTTAAACACTAACACCAGAGCCGCAATTTCCCGATTATTTGTATAGAAGCAAATAAATTGTACAGAAAGAGTAAAGATAAGATTAAGGAAAATGAATATGAGGAAACATGATGAAAATGAAGCTAGAAATACTCATTTTTGTACATACTTCATCATTAATCAAATATTTTTAATGTATTAATTAACGTAACGTCATTTTAAGATGATGTTATGTTTTAAAACAAAGTGAACCGTATCCGTAAAGTACAAACGTTTTCTTTGACGTATAATGTCTTATACTAACTGATGTTTTATAATAAGATAATTTTATCCAGCTGTGTTTCTTTCAAAGGCTAATATTTTAATTTAAATATTCGATTGCAAAGACTTTTAGAAATTTGATTAACAATAACTTGATAAAGTTTAAAGAACAAAAAATACGCAAATTTTATTAAACAAAATTAAATATTCTTTAAAAAAAGTTTCAACTTAATAGCAACACGCAACTGAATAAACAGTACTCAAAGGCTTTCTGTAACGCGGCTCTGGAGATAGTTGAAGTAAGAAAAACTGGAGCGTCGAATAAATAAACGTTAACCTTTGACCTTTGTAATTCTGTTTCGATATTGCATGTCAATTTTGTACATCGGAAGTTGTCGTCTTAAGAGCTTTTGAGTTTTGCAATCAACTTTTCCGACAGTTTATTAATGCATTAAAATTTATTCCAAAGACGTGCTGGATGTCCAGGAAGTCATTTGAATTCTTAATCGCAACGACTCTTACGGCACCCGCATTAGTATTATCGCGTGGAAATATTAATTAAAGGGCAACGACGTTCCAGTTAGTTTCTCGTTTCTATATTATATTTTGATAGTACTCAAATATCGTTATTAGAACGAGTTAATCGTTGGTAAAATGTTGCATCAAGCAGACTGCACTTAATTCAGACAATAATGGGAAAACGTGCTTTGTTTGAACAGGCATTAATAAATCGCAGACGGCTGACATGTACGCGCCATCAACGGTCAACGGTGACACAATGACAGGCGAACTAAGTTCCGTGTCCGACGAGAAGAGCGACGTTAACTTCGACGCTAATGATTACGTGGTCAGTGCCATCAGTCAATATGTTCTTAGTAACAAGTAATACCGGAGGGTAGGTTTGAGTTCTGTTAACCCCTTTTTTTCATTTCTTAACATCCAAATCCCTCAACTCACACATCTTACTAATTTCATCCACCCACAAATTATTCCTTGCCTTACCCTCCGACTTTATTTTCTCTCTTTCTCTCGCTATTTCTTTCTTACTTTCTGTCTCTTTAAACTCCTCCTTTTTCACTTTTGCTCATTCTACTTTTAATATTAGTTGCTTTATTTTCTTTTTAACTTCTCTGTAGTTTTACATTTTTCATCTTCTGTTTAATTATAGTCGTCTCTTCTAGATTTAATTAATTTGATTTCAGTTTGATCTTTCGTTTATTAAAATGGACTAATTTTGTTTCGTTTATTATCAGAGCTCAAAATTAAACATTGCTAGCGCAATGACGTATATGAAACAGACAAATATTGTAACAAATACAATAAAAAGTTTTGAAAAATCGAAAATAATGTTTTAGTGGAGTATATAAAAAATGTGTCGTAAACACAAAGATATGAAATTTATTTTATATTGGAAAAGTAAAAGTTAAGAGAATATTTGGAAAACATATTGGTTTTGTACTTTTAATGCCTAAAACATAACTTTGCAAATATTTATAGTAATATTTCTTAATTATGATAATAATTATGTTGAAAAACATAATTTTAAATTACTAAACTGAATTGAATGAGACAAAAGTTTCGTTAAAAACATGTTGTTAAACTGAAAAAAGTCGATGAAAGTCCAATAAAATTCAACGATAAAAAATCAATACATTATATAATACTTATGTTATAAAGGAGATCTCAAATACGGTTGACAACTTTCGTAACTAAACTTTTCGGCGTAAGTTTTTCCTTTATGCTAAAGTTTATTTGTCTTCAAAATTTCATGATTTCTCTCAACTTTACTTTCACATGAATAATGTTTACAGCATGTTATAAAAGAAACACAAAATAAATATCAAAATTTAAACAGTCAAAACTTTTTATTCCGAATTTATACCGATAAAAAAGTGAATCAGTTTCTGTCTTCAAAAATGCCAATCTTAAATGTAGTAAAATTAAATCAGAAAAATACTTAACATTTTCAAGATAGTATAATTCAAAGTTTACAATTTTGTCTAAAAGAACTAAGTTCAATGAATATTTTAGACGTACTTTAGTAATAAGTTGAAATAGATGAACTAGTTGCTAACTTGATAATCAAAGTAGTTGAGTTATCATCTTAGTTATATTTATAACTGGCGCACAATATTTGACATGGTATGATTGCAGGACGAAGGACGGAAAACGGCAGCGAGCACCTACCTAATAGATTCCAGCATACCAGATTACAGCAAGAGTTCACTGGAAATGCAAGTCCATCATCAGGGAACGCTTAGTCGACGTAATAATCATTTGCCAAGTATGCTGAATATGGACTCGCCGCCTCAGAGAACGACGGCCAGTGGAACTCTCTCGGGTGCGTCACCTACTGCTACTCGCCTCGAGAATCCGCCTAGGTGCCCAAACCTCTCAAGTTTATCGCTCTTGGTGTCTTCTCGCAACACTGCCCAGACCTTATCTCGTTTACTATTTTAACGAAATTGTATCTACAATTTTTTACATTCCACATCGATGAAAACTTGTGTTAACACAAAATAAGCATTTATTGCATTCAAATATATTAATTGCGAATTTTAATTTAATGTTTATTATAAAATGATATAGCAAAAGTTACAAATTATCGAACTATTTAATTATTATGGAATACCAAAATATCATTCAATTTCTGGATTTCTTTTTATTTTTAATGACTTAAATACACATATATGTTGCTTTTCATTAAACCATTATTGTCATAACCATAAGAATTGAAAAATGTCTTTTTAAGAGTGCAAACAAGTTTTGTTGACATGGTCAACCCAATGGTCTGGTCAGTGCAATCCATCTCCCTTACGCTGAATGTCTCATGTTTTTCATCAAATGTGCGCATAAATTAGAACTTCATCTATTTAAGTACGAAATATGATCGATGAAAAATTATGTTCATTTGAAACGTATGTTTCAAGCGATTTAAATTTACACGATCAGCATGAGGAAACGTCGAAGTAGCCCGCTTATTTTCTTTGGTTCTTTTTTTCGCACACGCCATGAAGTTTACATGTACGCATAAAGCATCACGAAAGAGATGGCAAAGAGAGGCACGCAAGTCGATGATATATGCTTGTGAGGTTTTTCATTTTTGCATGTTTCCTTTTTTCACATCATATCGCATTTTCAACTCGTATCGAATGGTACTGCGTAGCTGGAAAATGAAGTTTCCTGCTTTCTAAATTGGGCATTTGTGCAGTGAATTTCTCGCGACGTATATACAAAAAGTTCTTGTATCCATAAATGATAATATTCACACATGCAAATACCCGCGTTGACTTCAAAACTATGAATTTGACTATTTAGTTTTAGCCAAAGTCAATCGATAATTCCCACTGCTTTCACTTTGAAGTGATTCTCAATATTTTTCTGTGTGGACAGAAATGTTATAGATAGTAATAAAGACAATATATGTGGTGAAAATATCGTGAAAATAATTTAAATGTACAACCTGATATTGCGTAGAATTGTTTTAAAAAGCAAAGTTACAATTTCATTATGAATGTATAATTAAGTTTAAGATATAAATTATGCATATACTTTTAATACAATTGCAAAAACTAATTTTTTAATGTTAAAAACAAATAATTTTATATAAAATAATTTATTTATCACTGTAACTTGAGCGTTAATAATTAGTGAACATTTTTGCTTAATTCGCACAGAAAAAGATTGTTAACAGATAAGCTCAAACAAGCTTATTGTGTGAAAGTTTAAGCTAGAAAGTTACTGAAAACTGTTTACGATTAATTATTAACTCTGACAATAACGGATGATGCATTAATAACAAAAACAGCCGTTTTCCTGAGGTTTTCTGCACAATGCTTATTTGCTAATTGGATTCCTTATATAAGAAATTAGAGTTGCTGAACAGCGTGTTAAAATTATTGATAATTCAGAAGTTATGAGAAGTATCGTAATATCAAAGAACTAAGTGAAGTTAAGATGATAACAAGTTTTCTTGTTTAGAAGATGAAATTCTCGAATATTATTTTGTAGATTTTTTTAATTCTTTTCCATCTTTTAATAATATTTTGTATAACTTATAAATTTTGCAAAGCAGTTTTTCTTGATTTTATTACTCATTGCAGTTTTAACATGATTCTACGAAAATAGAACTAGGCCATCGAAAAGTTTTTGTGGATACAATAATTTTATAAAAAATGAAAAATAACGGTTTCATATAAAAAGTTATATTACGCTTCTGATTTCGCTTTTATGCGGTAGTTTTAATCGTAAACACTTTTGTGTGGAACTTTCTATGGTTAAATTACTAAATGAAACAAGAGGTTTAATAAATAAGTACAACTGAATTCAATATTTTAAACTGTATTTAAATTCTGACAATATTTATTATTTAAATATAAACTTAATGCCTTATTTACGAAGCATTTGAACTACTAATTATGATTAATTTATTTAACGAGAAAAGTTGTGAATTTGACTTTGTTCAATAAAGTCGAATTAGAATTTTTACGCAGTTGCAAATTTTAATGTCTATTTTAGTCTTTTTTTTTATTCTCGTGTTAAACGTTTATTATACTTTTACATACAACTACTACTTTCTTATGAGAACTTGTACAATAGCATAATAGTGAAACTGCCTTATTGCACAAAGAAACATTAATTTCAAGCCATATTTTATGCTTATTCTACATTTGTTGAACCATTTCAACCGTAGTTAAAGTTCAGCGGAAAAGAATTAATTATAATTTCAAGCCCGCGGTACTAGCTAATAATACTAATGCAATATTTTAAATATATATAAGTGTTTTTTCTGATTACAGCCTCGAAATCGAGTTACATAGGGAATCCGAGTCCAGCGCCACCTATCGACGTCAATTTTTACAGTTTGGAGAGGGACAGTGGCCATTACATGGGGTATGAACCGAACTCAAGCCCGGTTCCAGTGATGGGGGAACCGGGTCCAGGAGCTTATTACACATCTCTGGGCTCAACAGGACATCTCGGGCCGCAGACGCATGCGCACGCGCATCCACATGCGCATCTGCACTCGCATCACATGGTGGGGATGACGGCGACGGGAACGCTCACACGCAATCGGACGCTGCCGCGACCAGTCCCCCCCCCAA
>JABFPJ010002597.1:0-18964 GCA_022817425.1 Gryon sp. ZL-2020
GATCCCGTACCAACAGTGAGTCCCGACCTCAGACTCTCCTCCAACACCAGCCTCCGAGTCGCCGGATTACAGGAGGTGCCAATCTCCCAGCTGAGAACAGCGTGCTATTCGGACTTAGTTAAGTTACACGCTTCACATTTCGTCGTTTACTCTGTCTCCAGTAGATGGCGTCAAGTATTCTAACATTTTCCATTTTACTCCGAATCGTTAAGATACACTTATATATATATATATCAAAGTTGATGCTAATAAAGTAAATGCTCATATAACCGACTGAGCAATGGTATTTGGATAATCAATACAACATTTATAATGATTTTATTATTATTATTCATAATATTATGATATGTAATTAAACATTAAATGATTAATCAATTTTCGTAAATGTATTTTAAAATTACATAAAAGAGAGATTTATAAACAAGTGTAGAAATATATTAAAATTTAATTCAAATATAAATGCAAAATGAAAACAATAAATTATTTTAATATTTAATGTAATAAATTGATAAAAAAATTATGCAAACTGTATAAAATTAAAAAAATGTTCTTTTCTAAATAAAAATCAATATATTAATAATTTCATATCACATAAAGTAAAAACAAAAGAATGATGATAAATTAGTTGTCAAATCATAAATCACAAATTGCATTTCATAATTATTTCGGAAATCAAGCACAAAATTTAAAAGTGTCTATAATTATAATTTTCTACAAAAATTAAATAAAAAACATAAAAAAATGTCAAAAAAGGAATTAGCAAACACAGCCGATTTAATTTGTAATTTAAAAGCTGCTACAGCTTTTTTAGAATGGTAAATAAAAAATTGTCTAATAATATAAAAATGACCATATCTTAGAACAAATTTTTCTTAATTTCAAAAATAATCTATAATTTTTGTTTAAGTCAACAAAATATGATTTCAAATGATCAAAAAAAGAACGATTCGCCTTCTTACGTAATAGTTCCATTATGTGACAATAATAAGAGACCATTGCCCAGAAATAAACCTCGAAAATGTAAAAGTAAGACAGTACCGACAAAAATTGATCCCAATATCAACGTAAAAAGAGAGGGAAAAGTGCGTGATAATTTAGTGTTATAAATTATATATACTTTTATATCTATTTCTAAAAATTAAATTTTTATCAATTTATTTAGTGTCCACCAAAGTACAAAAGTCCGGAAATGAAGATGAGTTACTTACACTACAAATGCTTCTGTTTGCACAGAAATGGTTTACAGGATGAATGTCCATTAACTCTTTGTCAAGGACAGCCGCAGTGCCTAGTTCAACCATGGGCAGAATGTCCACCAGGAAAATATTTTCGAGCTAAAAATCCGGAATTATATCCGCCTAATCCCAAGTTACAAAAGAAGTCGAAACGTTTTTAAACATTTTCTTTAAAACACGATAATTACATTTCATATATATGAAAAATCTACAATGAACAAGACTGTTAAAAAAATAGTAAAATATTGAAAGATGTAATAACGTAAAAAAATTATTTTTATATTGTTAAATTATACTCTTTTGTAGAACTTAATTTAAATTTGTTTTATTTTATAAATAATTTTAACTAGTTAGAATTTGTTTTTTATATTTTCTTTAATATTCTTATTTCATGCGTAGATCGGATTATAAAATAAAAGGCAGCAATAATGTGTTGATCATAGACTAGGTTTTATTTTTGTATTTGAAGTATACACAATGCAAAGTTAAATTGTTAGTGCAAATTAATCTGATAAATATGAATCAAATTAATCAATACATTTGAACATCGTCATAACAATAAATATAATACCTATAAAAAAAGAACATCTTTCACGATTTTGTATGATTTGTTTTATATATATGAGTTTCATTTATGATCTTAATATAAAGCAACGTAATACTTCATTTATATCAAAAAATAAAACAATTTCACTCACATCATCACAACGTTTTACAGACACATTGCGCTGAACGGCTATACGGTTCTTTTTAGAATTTATGACTTGAAATAGAAACAATTTTTCGGAAATATTTTCCGTCATAATTTTGTATTCATTATGTCAATACATGATTTATAAGACTTGTAGATTTGACCGTCGCTTGATATAGACGAGATATGTATATGTTGATTTTTTTCGTGCTTACATGAAAGTTTATGTATATTCATTTATTTTATTATATTTATATATATCATTCATATATGACTACGAAAGTTGTTTCTTTTTTTTTATATATACAGAAAATTGATTTTCTGTACAACTCACATTTCATGTTAGTTGATATTCGTTAAAATGTGACTGTTCTTTTGCGAATATAATAAATCGTCAATATGAATTACAAAAGTTCGTCAATGAGAAAAGCTCGTGGCCTGGAAAATACATAATTCCATAATGCCCGTTTCTATGACGCCCCTTTTTACTTTTTTTTTTTATTATTATGTACTACGATTTCTACAAATTATTTTAATAGCGTTTACTAGTATTGTCTGGTTTTGAACTACGTCAATTACGACGCATATAGTACACTCTATCGAAGGTGTATTTGATATTTCGTTTAACGGAAGTGAACGTCAACGTTTAAAAATTTGCAGCATACTGTCCGCGTCAATATTATTAACAAAAAATTGATTGCACATACGTTTCTTGCTTTAAAATTTGTACAAAATGTTTACAAAGTTTTAAAAATCTCGAAAAATTGAGTTGATTAGTAATTAAATTATTATTTAATTACTTATAATAACAACAAGACAATTTTCAATTTAAATGTTTAGATATCCGATAAAATTTATCGAAAAAAGGATGTTGTATTAAAATTATTGTAGAAATTGATTTTCGTTATTTTTCAAATTGTTTTAAATAATTTTTCATTAGAGACAATATATATCAAGGATTTTTGTTCACAGATTATGGACTCAATTTTACATTTAATTCTATACGTTTGAATCATTTTTACAAAAATATCAGTTTTTTTATTATTTACTGAAATAATATATAATAACTTTTGGCAATTATGACACATCTAAACTTAGACAGATTATGCTTCTTTATTTATTAATACTTTTAATTACTTCAATATATAACAAATATTTTATAATAATAAAATAATAATTAATAATAATTATAATTATAATAATAATAAAACAACAAAGTTCTTTGAATTCACTTAGGTGTTAAAAGTTATTCGTAGGTTTAACAATGCAAAACAGTATTGTTATCTTTGATAACAATTATTGTGCTAATCAGATTGGAATATCAAATGTTTAGTTTAATTCATGTTGTATAAAGTTTATCTAAAAGTTGTTCATTTAAAAAGCGCACGAATTTCATAATTTTTGAACAGTTTTAAACCAATAAAAATTTCAGTGATTCCTCAGATTAATGTAAATATATCTAAAATTTTATTATAGTTTTTTTTTACAGTTTCGTTTTTGGTTTCATTTGAAATGTTGGCTTTGATTATGTCCCAACAATTTCAAAAACATCTAATGTCCAACAATTTGTTAAATTATTATAGTTTGCTAAGGTCAGTGCTGGAGCATAATATAGTTCATAAATCATTTCTTCAATATATTTATGTATAATAACTAGTAACATTATGATATGATATCAAAGATTGTATTACACATAAGCGTGAATTCAGCACATATAAAAAATCGAACGATCTTACACATGTCGCTTGAAAACCAAGAGAAGATACGGTTTCTCTTTATATACATTTTTAGATCAATTATGCTGATGAATATTCATTTAAAGACATCATATTAATATACTTGATTTTGATTTCCTTTTTAGTGTTATAAAAAGGATAAATTCTTACAATAAGTTTAAACAAACATTATTGAAACAACCTTAAGATTCGTTTCAAATATCATAGTTATATTTTGATTGGACAAATTATGTTTCGATCAATAGATCTTAAAACTTAAATTAATCATAAAATAAAAAATATAATTGAAAACAAATCTGCTCGGTTTCTTTGCACGACTGTTTGCATTAAAACTTAATATATTACACTATCGATTTTTTATACACTACTTACATGATTCTTTAATTTAGACTTAAATAATATTTTTGGTAAACGCGACGCTTAATTATACGAATGACCATCGACTATCGATTACATTATTGACGCGAATTTCGTTCGAGGAAGACTCTTGACAATCACATACATTTATGTTTCTGATATAATAAACGCATATAAAGCATGGTTCGCAAAAATTGTTTGGTTGAATAACAAGTGACAATATCGGTTACTTATTTGTTAAAAACGTGTTGTCCAGTTAACGTTACTAATATAACAATTATTAATGTTTATAGTCAGTCGGTCATTTATGTTCGATTTTGCTCAAACGCTCGTCGCACTTTGGTAATGAAGCGATTTAGCGATCGAATTCGATCGTTGGATCAAGTTTTTTTCATATGCTCGATTTCACGAGGGTTCAGTTGTCCTCACAACCTTTCAACATAATTTCCTGGGAAGGTGCCGAAGTAGCCTGTTCGTTGACTGGAACCGACGTACCAGCCGTCGTCGCATTTCTCCATCACGTAAACAGTATCGCCTTCCTTCAATTCTAATTCATCCTCGTTTTGTGGTCTATAATTATACAATACTCGATATCTGCAAATTTGAAATTCATAATTAGAAAAAAGTGTCTATTTTATATTCTGCTTTAATTTAGATCAATCGTACATAAAAATATTTCACAGACTTGCTTCTGATAAATTATAAACTTACTTTACATAAGTTATAAAGTTATATCTACTATGTTGCAAACTTGTTTTTAGCAAGTCAGGAACTTTTTAAGAACAAAAAACTGACAAAAAAGTGAAAAACTTATTTCTAAAAAGTTACAGATTTGTTCTTAACAAGTTAGAAACGGATTTACAAAGGTACAAACTTATGTATAAAAAATTGTAGACTTGTTCATAACAAGTTAGACAGTTTCAAACTTATTCCTAACAAGATCAAAACGTAATTGTAACAAGTTAGGATCTTGTTTTTAAACTTGTTTCTAGTTAGTTTACGGTAGCCGTCAATAATTCAAATTTATAATTGAATTATTGAATTGAACATTCAATTAAAAAATTGAATGAATTAACATTTAATACATAATTAATTGTAGGATTTTGAAATATGTAAAGTTAAGTCATGTTTAATTAGAAATTATTATCAAAATAGTTAATCTTGATAGTTACTAAACAGCAATTAACTTATCAAAGTTCGAAAGATTAACAGTTGATTGTTGTCGTAATTTCTAATGTAATTTCGTAATGATAATTGCGATAAATAGAAACTTACGGTATAGGCTCTGAATGCGTGTCAATATGTAAAGTCTCATTTACCGGTGCTACTTGCAATTTGTTTCCTGCGCATCTCGGCTGAAACAGTGATAAATAAATAAGTTAATGATAAATGTACGTCTATCAATTTTATGATAGATGTATATCAAAAATATGATAAATAAGAAAATAAGTTACGTACCAATGAATTATAATGCGACTGCGACATGTTGGTATTCGGTAAAATAGGTGTATAATGATGCGGTCCCATACTTAATTTTCCACCGGAAGATCCGTTGGATAAGAGACTGTGTGCTGCAGGCGAAGCTACTGGCTTACTTTGCACAGGTGTTTCTAAAATTTTAAACATAGTTTGATATTAATCACTCTAGCAGTATATCGATAGAATAATAATGCACTTTTATCTTTTATTCGATAAACTCAAAATAATGATAAAGAATAACAGAAGAAAAGTTTTTACATAAATTATTTATGTTCAATAAATAAATTGTAAATGATTATTTAATACTTTCGAAAAAAGTTTACTCTTATTTCAAACAATATTTGAGTAATTTGTTTATTGTATTATTATTTGCTTTTTTTATATAACTATTTATTACCAGGTCTATTTCCTGGTTCAGCTAGAACTTCTACATAGGAAGTTGGAAATATTCCTTTCTTGTTTCCAATACGTCCTTCATACCAATTTTCGTCGACCCTTCTAGTCAAAACTACTAATTCACCTGGAAGTATACATAATTAAGTTAATTTTATACTATGTTGAAAAACAAATGGATATAATTATTTTTGTTACTTTCTTATTCTGACACAAATTTTATCCTAACAAACAATTTCATGTTAGAACTGTAAGAAATAAAATCTTAATATAGCAATTTACCTTTTGCAAGTGATAACTCTAAATGAGTTTGTGCTATGAAATTAAATTTCGCTCTCGCTTGTCCTTCGTACGGCTTTTTGGGCGTAGTTCTCATTCCGTCATATGGTATAATCTATAAATGTACAGCTTTTATTAATATATACACATTTTTCGTTGAATAATGTAATGCATAAATATGAAATCAGTATTTTGCAATGATTTTCTTACTTTTTCGAAATTTAGTAAATACACTAAGCAAAATAACTTACAATAAATTACTGTTTAAACAGTAACTTGACCACAGAATTCCCATTAACCGAATAAATTCTATCAAAAACTGGAAAATTTACTTTCTGAACACAAATTTTTATTGACTTATTCAAGAATTTTTGTGCATGAAAGGAAAATTTTTACTGTTTTTAACAGGAACTTTTATGTTAATGGGAATTCTGTGGTCAAGTTACTGTTTAAACAGTAATTTATTGTAAGTTATTTTTCTTAGTGTATATATAATAAATATATATAATTATTTCAATGATGATATTATTAATTTTTATTTGACATTGAAATATGTACCTCGACATAATTAAAAGGAAAAAGTCCGACCATGGCATTATGTTCTCCTTCATACCAATTTTTGTCAACTTGACGCCTAACAAAGATAAGATCGCCTCTTCTAAATGTCAGTTCCCGAGGTGACTGTCCTACAAAATTGTATAAAGCTCTCGCAACCAAACGCGGTTCTGGAGTCTGATCTTGAGATCTGCTTCGATAACTTAAGTCGTCAATAAAATCATCGTATCGATTTAGGGGAATTGGTGATTTTTGTGATGGTCTAAAATATAAATAACAAGAAATATTAAATTCGATTAAAAGTATAAAAAACAATTTTTTAGAACTATAAAATAAACTGATTAAAAAGTTATTTTTTTGAATTTATTATAGAATAATTTGATATAATAGTTAATAATAAATGACAAAAAAGAAAACTTACATAAAGTTATCGGTGTGACGTCGAGAGTCAATATCATGAAGTTCTTGAAGATATTTCCGGCGACGTTCTTCCTGATAAACTCGGCGCATACTTTCAGCACTCCTGCGAGCAAGTTCTTCCTCGCTTAGGGGCTCTTTCGCTTCCGTACGAACCGGAGATCGGTAGTGAATCGTTACTTCTCCCTCAACATATCGTCTTGGAGACTCTGTTCAATCATCCATAAATTTTATCATTTTCCAGCAAATTTGCCAACATTTTTAGATACAACTTTCATGTCTACTACTTTAAATTAATTCTAATTTAAACATGTTATATAGTATAATGGAATTATGAAATATTAAGTAGATTATAAAACTGGCATTTTTTAATTCTACATTAAGTACTTTGTTTACTTTTTCAACGTTAATACAAAAAAAAAATGTTTCAATTAATAAATAATTAATTAAATAACTGCACTTTCTAGGCATAAATATAAAACGTTTGATTTGAAAATATGAATATATTCTTTGGTTTTCAGATTGACTTATCTACTTAAAGTTAATACGAATTGGATACACCTGACGTGAAAATAAACGTCGAATTACTTGTGTGGCATTACTTTTAATCAAATTAATCGATCAAATTAATGCATAAAATAGTCTGATGAATAAATAATCGCATGGAAATAGATTTCATTTTGCTTTATCGCTTCAGAGAGTTGCGCGGCGTTTGTCAAAATTTAATAACGATGATTTTCAAAGTACTTTTCAAACGTGAACATAATCCTTAGCAGCAAATCAATCTCATTTAAAAATATGAAATTCAATTATTCGCCAGCTAATCGTATATTCGCGACTCTGAGTATTATCGTTATTCATCTCTTTTTAATTATCATTAGCGACGTCATTTTTACATAAAGACAATAGTCCTTTTTTCTTTTCCTTCTTTCTCTCCATTTTTTCTATCTTTCTGTAAAGTTGAAGAACCGTTTGATGAATATTTTTTTGCTCAAAGAAAAGACTCGACGAAGAATCTGCTACAGCTCGTTTTATTAAACGACATCTCGGTGCACGTGAATGCTCAACAGACGCTTATTCTTTGTCGATGCTTTGGGATTAATTGTTTCGTTAGCTATAAAACATAAGCTACTTGTATTATTAATTTTAATCGAATAACTGGTTTTATTAGATTTGCAGTTTTCATTTATGACTAAATTCAATTATAACAAGTCTTTGTGAAAAATATGATTAAATTCAAAGAAATAAACACTTTTCAGAGAATATAATCAAATGAACTAAAGAGAAAGTGCAATTTGACAGAACGAACCTGTTGATTTAATGTTATATTTTATTATTTTAATATTTTATATTCAATTTAATTTAATTTGAATAAAAGAGAAAAATTACGGTGAAATTTAAATTTATTTAATATAAATATTAAATTATATTAATAAGCGACAAAATATTGAACTACTAAAATTTAGTCATAAAGTGCAACAAAGTAATAAAACATACAAATTGCATTTCACTACGGCTAATTGTTAAAAGTTCGTTTTATAAGATTACCACACATATGTGTGTCAGTAAAATAGAAAGCGTTGCTTAATAGTTATTGCGCATTTTTAACGCGTTAATTAAATTATGATTCAATTGTTACGTTATCAGTGTAGAAGTTTGTGTGATTAAATTAAGGTAGAGTGAATTAAGGCGTTTTATTGCCTGTAAAAATGCTTTGCAAATGACTTTGAAAGACTTTGTCGAGGAAATTAACATTTTTTTGTATCGTCAACTTTTTTCACTCTTCCTTTTTTTCTTATTCGCAGGAAAAGTTTCAGCAATTTTTTACTTTGTCCGTAATTGTGATTGTGTAATAATCAGCTCGATCGTTATATTATTTTGAAGGAAAAAATGTACAATGCATTTTCTACACGAATTATGTAAATGATTGTGTCGAAAATTTTATACATTTTCCAGCGATATTGTAATAGATAAACCTGAAAAGGTATATATATATATATATATATACTTTTTCAAATTGATTATGTTAAAACGAATACAATTTCTAAAATTGTTAATATAAAATATGGCCGAAAGTACATTTAGAGATTAAGTTACATTTTGCTATAAAATTTATATTGTAAAACGACGAAATATTCATGGATCGTTCGATATTTGAACGACATCCGTCACCGAAAAGCTACACGTTTGGTACTGATATGATCCATATACAAATGCAACGTGCGGTGTCGCCAGTGCTGAATTTTTTTTCTGTTGCCGTATATATAATACACCATACATTTGAACTTATCAAATGTGTTCATTTCAGTTTCTCTTTCTACATTGATTTTGTAAAAATATAAATAGAAAATCGATCGCTTATGTTATACTCGTACCTTTTTTTTCAATTTATATTGGTTTAACTGAATTAAAGAAATATTATTGAATAGAAATGTATCACATTGATTTATCATCATGCTTGGTATATTCAATTTTTTGATTAAGTTGTTTTCATTTTAAACGATTCATTACGCAGATTAATTCTGTTTTTCATCAATGTTTATATTGATAAAATTATGCATATTTCATTGAAATGATGAAACCATTAATGTTTTATTTTTGCGATGAAAAGTTTCGAGTTTTTTCATAAGAAATATATATGAGTTTTAAAGTTGTATTTAAATGATTAACGTTTTTTATTGATAAATGTGATAAGAAATAAAGGAAGCATTTTTTCACAATTTATTTATATTGAGAGAAAATTTTTCCAATTCTCACAATTTATATCTATATTTTAGCCGTATTTAGTCATTTATCGTACAGAAACAATAAATAAAAAAAATTCTCGAACAAATAAACACTTGAAAACAAGCAATATTTCTTTTATGAAAGTAATTGAACCAACTTAACCGTAAATTCAGTTGAAATCTCGTAAGTTGAAGTCTCATGAGGTTTGCCTATAGAAAGTGCTTTGTGAATGGCCTTTATTAAAGGACCGCTAAAGTTGTCGATTCGTCCGCAAAGTTGCATTATAGAAATCCTCTAAATATCGAAAACGATTAAGATTTAATGCTTCGGTAGTTCTTCGTATTATTGAATGTTCATATACATTTTCAAGTCATACGGTAAGTAGATACAGTTTTGGCTTTGTCAATTTCTGAAATAAAAGCTTTAATGTACCCTTAATAGTAATTTGCATTTTAAGTAGCCTTTACAGAAGTAATTCCATTTTCCATAATTTTCGTAAAAAATATGAAACATGCGATTTAGAATGTAAACTGTAAATTATTATAGACCATATAATTGCTTTTTAGTTTGCGTTTGCTAAAATGACCATTAAAAATAAAACAATTTTATTCAAGCAATTTTTTAGATTCATATAATGCTAATGTATTATCTCAATGTCGATGTAGAAAAATATTAAAAATAATATTTATGTTATTGGATAATATGATTTAGTACTGACTAAACGGTATCGGTCCATAAACAGAAGTAAGTGTAGTTCCGCTTCTTGATTTGTTATGACCCATCAAAGGACTGCAAGTGCCACTACTGGATCTGCTATCATCGGAATAAAGTCTTAGAGGACTTATTTGGTCGCACGTTGACATCAGACTATTGCACCTTCGAAGATCCGTTAATGAATTTTTAAACTTGTTGACTAATTTTGGCGATCGTAATTCCTGCTGCGTTGACAGATCCGAGCAGGATTTGTGAAAACCACGTAATAATGAAGATCTTCCTCGGCAAATGTTTTTCAAACGGCGAACTCTGGTTGAGGGTGGAGATGTGGATAACTCCAGTAAACTTTGGCTACTTCTTAAGAAACTTTCTCTGTTACGTCTTAACTCGGCATCCTCATTGTCACTGTCGATAATAGCCACTTCGCTTGTTCGCGGTTTGTCGTAATTTTGCAACAATGAAACCTCGACAGTACTGTTCTTCTTCGACTTACAGTTTTCATTTTCGCTTAGTTGGTAGCATTTATTCGCAGTTGAAGCTTGTGAATGAACTCGTTCATCTAAATCCGACGAAGGTTGAATTGTTCTGTATATTGATTCGTTCGATTCCGCATCAGAAGTATCCACGGAATTAAACCCACTTGTTCGTGGATTCATAAAACGATAGGTGAAAAAGTTGTCCATCGATTTAACTGAATCCGTCATGTCATAAGCATAACCATTGATCGCAATTTTTGCTATTGAATACTTAGAATCTAATTTGCCGAGATTTGGTAAAGATTTGCGCATTTGATTATTAAACAGACGGCCTTTTCTCGACCGATAAACAATATCAGTAACCATTGATTTGGTATTCTCATTGTCCATTAATGACTCACATGAATCCGCTTCAAATTGTGAATACTTGTAATCCTCAGTCTTTGAATTGAAAAGATTTAGTAACTTGCGACTTTCGCTTTCCGTGGGTTCGGAGGAAGCACACTTTGTTTCCACCATAAGATTACGACTCTTCGTTTCGAAATTACTCGACAGACCTTCGCACGATTCCGCTGATTCTTTGTCTACTCCAACGTCTGGCGTTTCGCTGAATTCATTTTGCGATTTTCTGTCATTGCTACTCTCCGCCGATTGATTACTCTGGCTATTCACAGTCTCGGTACTCCCAAAACCAAGACCACCGGCATTATTTGACGCAAGTTTTAGATTCGACGATGGCACCGAGGCACCCGGCATGTCGGCGAAAAATTTACGACGAAGGTATCGGTTGTGCTCGAATATTTCGTGCAGTCTTTCACGACTGCTTTGAAATTCTTTGGATCTTCCTTCGTAATTGTCCAAATCACCAAAATAAGTCTGCTCGAACTTGGTACGAGGCTTCCAAGACCATTTGTTACGATCAGCGGCTCCGATCTTGGTCGAAGTACTGCGATACTTTTTTGCTCGCTCTTTATTCAAGTTCGCATGAATACAAACGATATCAGCTTTCTGCATCTTCGGCACCGACGTTTGCTGTATAATATGACGCTCCAATGTAGTCATTTTCTTTCGTTTCTATTCTCTCTTTCTTGTTTTATTTTATTCACCCTTTAAATCACACTACTTTGCGCTGAATATATTGACCCCGTGGATCTGTAAAGTTTTTCGCCACCTTCATGTCAACTTATTGCTGGCTAGGCTGACTGGCTAACGTTAGTTCAAGCGCTGAACTTTCGACTCACATCGCGACTTTCACGTCACGGCTTGCACCGATTATCCACGTTCTTTATCTACAACAAACACCATGGATTGAAACAAATCGAACACACAAAGTTTTGCGAGGAAAGTGCTCGATTTTCACGTAAACAAAACAAGTGGAAGCGCCAAATGAACGACAATCAGACGGGCTACGTGTTTGTAAACAATTGCCACGAGCGTTATTGACTCTTAAGTTGTTGATACACAACTGTAGAAGGTCAATGATCGGGCGTACCCTGATCATCCTAATCGATATACTTTGAAATAATATTTTCGTAATAAAATGGCTCTCAATTAATCGACACTTTTACGTTTATGTGCCTTCGTTTGTTTATTCATTTTAACACACGCGCTGTTGTTTTATTGAAAAAGGTCAACATTGTGTTTACAAAACAAAAAATTTCACTCTTTGTTGTGGTGATTTGTTTGTTGACATTAACTTGAATAACTAAAGAGTGTTTACGCATGTTGCTTTTAATTTGTCTTTTATATTTGAATTATAGTCGACGATTGAAAATTAATGACCGATTGTAAATAATCCAACTTGAGGTCATTGTTTTATAAATGATAGGTCGGTGGGATACGACTGTATCAATTGCGGAACGGCACACTTTGCTTTGCGCGAGAGTTCGAATGGCACTGGTTTAACTTGCACGGACCCATGAAGAAGGGGCCCGGGGCCTCGAACTAGAGACAATGCCCCTGCTCCAAGAAGATCGCCACGCTTCTTTACCTTACGGTCAGAATTACTTCTCCGATGTATTTCCGCGCGAACGCCAGTTCTCATCTGCGTTACGCTCTTTGATTATGCTCGAGTCATCTTCTAGTTAGGTTCAACCAAAAAGTGTTGTTTCATTAAGAAAAAAATTTCAACTTATTTAGCAGTGCATTATTTTAAAATAGATTTTGCAATTAAAGTAATTTCGTTTGTTTTTACAAAATGCATTTGTATTAAATGAGAAATGACAATGCATTTTTTTAATTTTGATTTTAAAAGTTTAATTTAAAGTAATTTCAAAAGTTGAACAATTGTTAATTATTTGTTAAGCATAATAATTCACAAATTTACATTCTTGGACAATTTATCTAACAAGTGCCAAGTTTACAGGATGAGCTTGTTATGACACTGGCCAAGAATTATTTTTGGACTTCGTATATGACATAACAGTTTATGTAGGAGAAAAAAGTTTGTGGCCTATTTATACATTGAATGTTTAATTATATCAATGATTTTCAATAACAGACGATGACTACTAATTCCACGAATAATGAACAATACTGAGTTATATATGTATGCATAAATAATTTGGTTTGCGCAGTTTATATAGAATAATGCTTTTAATAATTTATGTTATTGCTTTATTTTTTATGGACTATTTTTATGAAGTATTGTTTAGTATTTATTTGAGAAGACTTTATTAGATGTTATTTTTAAATTGTTGTAGAATAATTGGTGATGATTTTCGTCGAGTTACTTCGTAATTAGCAGATAAAGAACGAAACTTTATGGATGATTCAATTATTCAACATATAATAAGGAAAGATAAATTATGGTACAGAGCCAAAGAGTAACTGAATTTAAATGTAGATAATTGTAATAATTATTCTTGAAACATATTAGTACGAATATATAATTTAATTCATTCGATATTGTGCGCTTCATAAATAAATCTCAGAAATACACGCAGATTTTATACAGCATGTTAATTGTTACAATCTTTTTTTTATATGTATCCAATAATATTTTTCAATTAAATTTCAGAATTTCATTAAAAAATAAAAGAAAAAACAACAAATTGAGCGTTACTTTTTATTCAAATAGAATATTGCAAAATTCATATTTTACGTGGCAAAACAATGTTTGTGAATATTTAAAGTACATTTTTGCAAGCAATGCAATATTTATTTATTTATTTTTACTTATAATTGAAAACATTGTTCTGCGTGTATTTTATTAACTATTATTATTAATAACTATTATCTGTAACTTTAATTACAATCTTCTGAAAATGTATTATATGTCGTTACAAAATACACCGAAGTAATATATTTAACATTTTCGTTTTATTAGAAGTGTGAAAATGCTTAATATTATTTAATACTTTATTTGTATTGTATATTTCTAGTTGACCATAGATCTTCAATTCGTTTAAAATGTTCAAAATTAATGCTTGAAAATAACACCAAAATTAGATCGACATTTCCATTTTATTACTCCGGATTATAAATGAATATTCTGCTGCACTCAAATTTCGTCAAAACTTCAGATTCAATGTTGTTGTTAACGTGCATTTGTGTTTAGATCTGATATAATTACAAAATCGTATTCATTGATTAATGACTAAAGTTGCATTGAAATTTGATGATTAATATGCCAAAGTTGATTCAAATATGGCTCGTGACTTTGTTGTATAAGTTTATAGATGGTATTATAATTTATTTTCAATCCACGAACTTCATTAAATTCTACCTCGAAAATTAAACCCAATATAGTTTTCAAATAATCATTTTCTTATATAAAAATAAATAATAATAATAAGCGATAAATTTATAATAGGATAGGAAATTGTGAAAATTGCGGAAACAAAAGATACACCGGGATTGTGCAAAAAAATGAAATTGGCCATATTATTATTAATTATTCATATCTCTGTTTCTACACAAGATCGACGATCGCGCGTTTTAATTAAAATGCAAAACGTAATTGGGTTAGCCGGTTGAATTATAAGCGGGACACATATGGTGTCAGGAGGAACTTTCTTCGGCAAAGTGCGACGTCCAAAACATCGCGCGCATCACACTTTGATGAGAAAATGTGTATTTTTTCAACTGTTATCCCTCTTTCGCTGAGAATGATGTTACTTGCACTCTCACATCAAATGACTGTTTATTGTTTGCGAGTAATTGTATGATGAGTTGTGTGTGTATGTGTGATGTAGACCATTTTCTATATTACGAGTTGAACAAGAAATTTCACCGCGATCAAAATACATTTACGCAAGATAAACTAACAATTCCTCCAGATTTGCTGATTTAACGAGATGATATACAATTTGACATTGTTTCTATTTTTTCATTTGTGTATATGTATTTTTCACTCGATATCAAGTGCAGAACAGATAATGTGTCCTGAATAATCAGTCTGTAATTCTTTTAGTTGGATTATTTATAAGGTTTTGTTCTAAAACATATATAACTGTATGGCTTCTTATTGTTGTATTAAAATGTATTAAAAAGTTGGTATTTTTGTATCTATAAAATCTCCGTTGAGACATTGAATAGTTTTTATGAAAAGGAGTATAAAAAACTAAATGTCATGTATATTTGTTTGAGAAATTCATTAAATAACCGTAAATTTAATTGATCATCTTATAATCTCTTTTTCATCTTTAATTTTATAATAGAAGAAAATGCAAAGAAATACTTTAATGTTGTATGTCATTTATTTGACATTTTGTTGGGTACAGGTTTGACATTTGGCAAATTATGCATATAAACGAATAAATTGAGATCTAAATAAGAACTAGTCTACTTAAATTGTATAAAATAATTGTATTAAATAATTGTTTTAAATGAAGCAATTATCACATATTACTATCATTTAAACATGTATGTATTTATGAAATAAATTTGACACAAACTGTTTTTTTCTCCATACACCTCGTAATCATTTTTTAACAAATTTATACGCTAGGCACGTATCTCTGAAAATAATACGTCTGACAAAGAGAAGCATTCATGTTTACATATAATGTAAACAAAGACAGATAAGTTTACTTGTCTAGCGTATTAACATATCTAGAAATGAAATTACTTACATTTTTTAACATTTAATTTATTGAGGGACATACTTCAAGTTCCCTAAATTATCTTTTTATTTTATATTTTATTTTTTTTTAATATTCTGGCATAGAAAAAAACAGTAATATGAATGGAAAAATAGTATAATCCATTTTTTATCTGCCTGTGAAACAGTGATTGGACGTATTTAAAGCTAGTGCGCTGTTGAAATATTCGTGAAGGTCGTGTATTGTCATTCCGACAATATCGCGAGATCTATCATACTCTATCATCATTAAAATGTCCACGTTAGTAAATGAAATTCAACTTTAACAATTTAAATGGCCATAAACGTGTTATCTGCAGCATCTGAAAAACTGCGAATCGATCTCGTAACACATCTCGATCGTAAACACATCCCGTCAGTCTTATTTATATCGTTCAATTTACAAATTTGAAATATTTCTTTCGCTTTTTGCACAAATATATATACATACACCAAAGTCTCATTACTTATGTATATAAAATCGTTCCAGTAACCTTCGATTGAAACACGAGACTCTACTGTCAAATGTAATCATCCGTAGGCAAACGTACAAATATTTTTTCAGACTCAAGCAAGGTAATCAATAACACTTTGAGACAGCAGGCAATGATACGACAGTTTTCTCGGTTTCGAGAAAAAAAAGAAGCAGAAAAATAAGAAGAAAAAGACGAAGAAGAAGAAGAAAAACTCTTGCACGTGTTCGAAAGAAACTCAACGAAATTGACATGGAAATTCTTTTATTGACACACAAAGATGGAAAAAACATTTTAAAATATGACGCTCATCGCATCGTTTCACGATTATCGTTCAATCTTATCCATCATTCTCGACCCAAAAACTTCCACTTCATTTCGAGCTGTGCACTTTCCTCCGCAAAACATATATAATATAAACTTGCACAATTTTTTGTCCCTTTTTCTTGCCCCTTTATTTTTCATTCGCACAAAGTTAATCTCTGCAAGAGTACAAAAAAAAAAAAAAAAAAAAAAAAGCACGTCGTCACTTTCGTCGTGGTTTGTAGTTAGTTCAAATTCTTTCACGGCTCCTTTTGTGACGGGGTTTTTTGTTGCGCGCCAAATTAATTGCGCGCATGCGAGAAAAATAAGGAAGCGTAATTACTTAATTAAATTGGAAGCGCGATGAATTGCACACGAGACACACACACTAACACGTGATGATCGCGTTTCGCACTCGAAACAAACACTTGTTGGTGTTTGACTGGCGGATAATACGCATTTGATGATTATTAGTGGGTATTCTATATATTGTAAAGGCGCGTGTGTTACACAAAGATGCACCGAGCGAAGCACACTACTGGCATGTCTCTCGATCGGCGCGGCTTTTACTTACAAACCGTCTACTGATTATAATTTTGCTCGAGTAACCGCTGTCACGTGGTCACGCCCCGCGTTCCAACGATCATAATTCGTCGTCGCAAGAGAGCTTTAACGTCGGCTTACAAATTCGCACTCGCTCTATTGTTCTAAAGCTAGAGCTGTGTGCCATCTCGCCTTGCTAATTAGTTGCGCGAGATGAGCCGCTAACACGGTTCATTGTTTGTCGAGTGCATGTGCGATCTTATAAGAGAAATTTACTTGCTTCTGCATTTGTTTGCCTTCCTCTTCAAAACATCAGAGATCCTAATTTTGCTTTTTTTTTTGCATTATATTATTTGTTAAAATTTTTCTCAACTTAAGAGTTGTTTCATTATTTGATTTGTTTTCTTTGAATATAATCTTTTATATCTGAGTTTAAATGATTGTAAAATCATTTTGAAGTCTAGAATAATGTGATTAAATTATAAGTAATATGAAAATAAAATTATTTTTAATATGAGTTTAGAAGTTTTTTACTTATAACTTTCGAAATGTATACTCAGTGATTGAGATGAGCACTGTCTGAACGAGGCCATATAGCGAGACTTGAGTTACTTTAATTACAATTCATAAAGTTGAAATCGAAAGACGTTGAATATCGAGCGAGTTATAGGGAAAATGAGAAAACATTTTCATTCAATTTCAATAGGATTCTAAATAGAAATATTCCTTAATTTACTGTGCACTTTTTGTTGATTTAGTATATTTTACTTTTTCATAAAAATCTTTCGCTTTAGACTTATAGTAATATTTATATGATATTCAGTTATATTTTTCATTAAATTTTATATCTATTAACTAATACATAATGATAGTTCATATTTTATGCTTTTTCTATATATAGATCTATCTATGTAAATAAAGTATATATGATATGAGTTATTTATTGTTCATATAAAATGAAGGATATTGAGTAATTTAAAAATGATAAAGTTTTGTGTAAGCTTTTATCTTTTTTATCAATTGATTGTCAGACATATTTGTAACTAGATTATTGAAGATTATTTTAATCATAGGTACAACAGACATTGCCAAATATCAAATTTCTTTGTTTTATATACCAGTTTTTTTTCTTTTAGTGCATGTAATATTTACATTTAAAATAATATCACTCATGTTTAATATTTTTTTTTTCATTATCATTATGCAAAGTCAGTGTTTGCTTAAATTTTGATATTCTCACGATAACGTTAAAAAATACGTCTGACGATTAAGCAACATAATCTCTATCGAGATTAAATATTTTTCCGTCCAATCATGTCAATGAGATCACTTTTCTTTTATTTCAGTCATAAGTGAATATTTTTATTACTAAATATTCTTTTTAACTTGTTTTCGTTCAAAAAAATTTCATATTTTAAAAAAACATTGTTGTTTTAAATATTCAAAATAACATGATAATATTATTTAACATTCTTTACATTCTTTCTACACGCAAAGCAGAAT
>JABFPJ010002598.1:0-18941 GCA_022817425.1 Gryon sp. ZL-2020
AAAAAATAAAAAAAAAAAAAAAAAAAAACAAAAAAAAAAATTTTAAAAAGTGTAAAATATTCAAAAAAATATTACAACCTGACCAAACATTTTTTATATCAAAAAACAAAAAAAAAACAAAAATTAAAATTGAAAAAAATTTTTTTTTAGACGAAGTAATTGGCATTACATGGATAAAGCGTTTGGCGCTAGCGCTAGCGAGGGCAAAATGCGAATCGATCGTTACTGAAGGAACGTCCTGCGCGCTATTCGCTATCCTCACGCTTGAGCGTTTGGCCGTGAGAGTTTGTTTTTAGTTAAAAGCGCGTTGGCAGTGAGCGAGATCGGCGTTTGAAATCAAAATCGTGACAACAATTAAGACAATGCGCGACAGCATGCGAGATGAAATCAAAATGGACGCGAATCGTTTAATCGCCGAAGTTTATAAGCGACCCGCACTTTGGAATCAGCGGCACATTTCTTACCACAATCGTGACGTCACAAACAAAGTTTGGATGGAAATTGCTGCGCTTTTTCAGCTGCCAAGTAATTTTAATTGATAAAAAAAATTTTGTTTAATAAAAAAAATAAATAATAATAATAATAATGTTTTGACATTATTTTGTTTGAACTGTCAATTGTTGACAAACACGTTTTTCAACAATGCGAATGTTTGTTTATCAACAAAGACTTTTGTTTTTGACGTTTAATAAAAGTTTGTTTGTTTTGTTTTTTTTTCTATTGTTTAAATTGTTTTTTGTTAAATTAATTTAATTTTCAATACAATTTGTGTTTATTTTTTATGAAACCCACATAACTTGTCAACTCGCTTACGCGCATTTGAGTTTATAACCTACAAATACACCAAATGGGAACATTTTGTGTGTGTAGAATGTGTATCGTAAATTGATTGTTGAACTTACTTTTGAAAAAAGTTAAATTGGGTTTTATTTAGTGAATGTGAAATGTAGTTAATTGATTTTCATGTTATTTTGATATTAAATACTGGATTTTGTTATTTGCAAAATATTTTGCTTGAATAAATCGGTGATTTTGAAGTACGTAAAAAATGTACGTACGCAAGCGCGTTTTGTGACAGAAATGAAAGTGGCGCGAAATTTGAATTGTTTAATGTGGGATGTTGGGTTTGAAATATATAGATGAAAATTAATAATTAATTAACTTAGTTTTTTAATATTTTAATAAATATAAAAATAAATAATAATTGTTTTTTTTTTATTTATTAATAATTCAAATAAATTAATAATAAAAAATTAAATTTCATTTATGAAGTACAAAGTACAAATATAATAAGAAAAGCAATTAATTAAAATTGATGTAGAATAATTAATCAATAATTAAATGGTTTGAAATGGTTTTTTAGAACATTGCCATAATAGTAATGTTTTCGCATGAATAACTTTTTCCACATTGCAAATATATGTCAAGAAATTCTTATATTTATATATTACACATTTTTACATCAAAAGGGATAATAACACAAATAACATTTAATAGATATTTAATAGATCACGTGAAAAATCATATGGAAAACTAAAAAAAAGAATCCAAATGTTTAAAATTTTCAAATTCACAAATTTTCAAAATATTAAATATTTCCAATTTTTCAAAAATTTCAAAATTTTTAGAATGAAAAAACTAAAAAATACAAAATTTATTATGTTGCAACATAAAATCTATACACGGTATATGGAAATTCATATAAATTTATATATAAATCTTCTCAATTTATTATAAAAATTGACAAAAAGATTTCTTGACATGAATCAGTATAAATCATTAAGTTTAGAATAATCATATATAATATTTTATGAAATTATATGAATTTTATCATAAAAATATGTTGTTAATTATGAAATCGTCATTTACAATTCTATAAAATATAGAACAATTTGAATGTATTTTTGTGTGGATTCGCATTTAAAGTTACAAATCTGATTTGTCGATTTATCAATTTTTAATGTGGATTTCCAATTTATTAGTTATTAATTTTTATATATTCGAAATTAACACTATTTTTAATTTTTTACAACTTACATCTATATTTTAGATTTCTATTTTTTGAGAAAAAATGTCTTATTTTTTCAATTTTTATTTTTGACTTATTAATACGAATTCAGTTAATATTTTTATTTGTTTAATTTCAAACTCATATTCATATTTTTATTTCATTATTGTATTATTTTTTTTAATATTATAAATTTAATATTTATATGAATTTAATATTTTTTATTGAAAATTTTCGATTATTAATTTTCAATTTACATTGCATTTTATATTTATTTAGTTTTAGACATGCAAATGCTAAAACTAAATAAATGCTAAACTAAAATGCTAAACTAAAACTAATGCTTTTGTCAAGATTAATCTAATTTTCTATAAGGATCTAATAGTTTCTATAAGTATTAACATATGAAATGATTTTACAATTTGTATAAATCAGGACATACAATTTTAGGTGTCTTTTTGATACTTCTATTAGAATCTATGCGGCTTTTGTCCATATTTCTTATATGTATTTATTAATTTCTATAAGTTTTTGTCAACAGGGAAGGAATCTTTTTGTCAATTTTTATAATAAATTGAGAAGATTTATATATAAATTTATATCAATTTCCATACACCGTGTATAGATTTTCTGTTGCAATTCTCATACAGTTACAAGATACGTCTTTTTATCTTGAAACTCAAAGTTTCTTGAACGAAGGTTTCTAAAGGTATCTCTGTCCTTTATTTTCACATGCTATTAAAAAAAGGATAGAGATACTGTGACAAATGCAAATTTCGACATTTTAGAAAAGTGATCCAGACATTAAGGTGATTCTTCAGCTATGTAAGAGCAAATAGGATAGAGCTAATGGTGACTCCATTAGTGGAAAAGAGAAGCAGTGAGTTCGATTGAAGAATCACCTTAATGTACTATCCTAACCAAAAATAACCAATTGACTTTTGCATTTTCAGAACCAGTGCTAAAAGCAAAGTGGAAAGGCCTGCGGGACACATTTCGCGCCGAGCTGAAGAAGGAGCAAGTGTTTCAGCAGAGCAAGTACCAACGAAACCGTCCAGTATGGATCCACTACAAAAGTCTGCAATTCCTCAAGGACCAAATGCTGCCGCGACCTCCAATTTGGGAGCGTCCAACGCGAAACGACAACGACCGCAACAGCGAGAGTGAGGGCGAATCGTCACATCCGCAGAACAGTCGACAGTCGTCGTTGGACGAAAACGACACGACGGCGTCGGATCTGCCGCTGTCGCCGAACAGCGAAAGCAACAATTTCGCCAAAGCCGACACCACCAGCGGCAGTCATCCGCGTCGTCGCAACAGCATCCACCAGGAGTTGGACGTCAAACAGGAACCGGAAGAGTCTTATGACAATTTGGAATTTCATTCTGTCACCGACAATCAATTGACGGACAACGAACTGATGCTGCAGAACATTTCCCCGGAACAGGTGCTGATGGGAGACAATGACTCGAATGTGACGCTGAGTTTGGATCCGTTGGACGGACGCTGTGACGACAATTACTACTTTCTTATGAGCCTTTTACCTCATATCAGAAGCCTGCCGGCGGATCGACGCATGTTTCTGCGAATACAAATGCAGGAACTAGTTTATAAGGAGGTTTATAAAAAATGTACCGACGCCGCAACGACGCCCTGAAACTTGTAAAAACGTCGCGATGGACACTCGTCTTCCGCATAATGCAACAAGTGGGATTGAAAACGATCTGTTATTGCAACTATGAGCTATCTATATTGCCTAAAATATTTATTTATAAGATAAAATAAGTCAAATTCAGAGTAACTGAAGTAAATTATGACTTAAAAAAAGTAATCGTAATTTTATTTTGAATCTACTTTTTGATTATTGTCATTTTCCAGTAAGATATATATTATACTAGAAGTCATTGTAAATTTATTCCAAGATGCAGTTATTTTTTATTGAATTGTATTGTGATTTCACAATGTTTTCCAAAGTAATATGTCTTATTGGAAAAATAAAATGAAAATGTACATTAAAAATAGAATTAGCCAATCAGAAATTGAGCAATAAAATCCAATAAATTACAATTCCAAAATTCTGCTTTAATTTTAATTTGGACGAAAAATTAATAAGAATTTTCAAATGTTGATCGGATTCCAAATGCTGGGATTTGATCATTTTCAGTAATGGCAATATAAGAAAATATATACTTAAGTTATGTTTTTAATACAAATTAATGTTAAATTCATTTATGAACAGATTTCGTTGCAATATTAAATCGGTTGCAATATTATGTGTTGCAATAAGAGGAAGTTGAGTGTATTTGTGTACAGAGATGAGCAAGATTATTACTCAATTAAATTAGATTTATTTTAAATATTTGTAGGAATACTAAAGTGGGAAATTTTAAATTGATATATTCATGTTACAAAAAGTTCATTTTGATTCTGAAAATAATGGAAAAGTAATTGCATTTCAATCAATCATTACTTTGATGTATAAAATTAAGTTACATGTACAAACTTCACAAAACCAATATTTAGTCAAATAGAATTTTACTAAATACTTTTTTTTATTGTTATATTTTTAAAATTTTGTATAAGTAATTGAGTAATTACGTTTGGCCGTCTCTGCTCGTGTATTTTTGTTGTACAAAGTCTAATGTTAAGTACGAGCAAATTATCTCTAACAAAACGAAAAATATATTATTAATATATTCACAATATATTCATAATATGTTCTTAATATATTCTATTCTAAATTAATTCTTGATATATCATATATATTCATGATATATTGTCAATATATTGCAACTATATTCTCATTATATTTTTATATTAAAAATATATTTAGAATATATTATCAATATATTAACAATACATTCACAATATATTTTACGTTTTGTTCGGGTACTTGGACCGGCGTTAAATATTGAATAATAAGCGATTATAGGAAAAAATATATTTTTGACATATATAACTTACAAAAATCATACATTAACAAAGCTATAACTACTTTTATATAAATTTGAATTGATCACAAATATTTACTCAAACTTTTGACTCACTTACTCGAACGTAATTGACTTACTTCCTTCGCTTTTCGCATTGATACATACTTTCTTATTGCATCTACCACAACCACTCCATCGTACGGCATCTGCGTAACCTGATGACCCTCTACGTCAGGAATGACATAGCGATCATTTCCGAGAACCTTATGGACCGCGTACGGTCCCTTGTACTTTGGGATTAACTTTTTATTGACACCGGGAGTAGTGTCGACATTCCTGATCATCACTAAATCGGTTATGGCAAAAAAATATCCGTCTAATCAAGCTCACTTTTAGCTCAATGAACTAAAAAACTAAGATATTGATGATAAAGTTCATCATTTCAACATTCACGTCAAATTTGGCGTGAATGATATACACGCTTAAAAATGAAGAATAATGACAAATGATCAGAATAATGGTAATAATAATGGTTAAATAGTTAATAATGGTAACTTTGCGTAATGTCCATAAAAAGAGAATTTGTTTATATTCATTTATTATCAAATATTGTACAATAATAATAAATACAATATGCCATACAAGAAATCTATAAATATGTAAAGGACATAATAAATAGAAGTACAAAAAAATGAACATTATACAAAAAGAACGGATTTAATAAAAAACAAAAAAGGTTTTTTTTTGGGAACTGCCGTTTTTAATAGTTGCTTTAAGCTTTTGTCCGCGTTTTGCCGGCTTGCGTATAGCTACTGGTGGTTCACGTATTTCAACCTGCGGGATTTTCTTTTTCATTTTCCACAAGCATTTCAATGACTGGGCAAATTCGGAAAATTTTGACGTTTCCGTCGGCGTTTCTAAAATTCGTTTAACAGTTTCCAACGAATATGGTACAAGTGATTTACGCGGATATTATCCATACGATAGTTTGTCCCCATCTTTTAAGAAAAAGTGCACAGATATTTTCGCAAGTTTCGATGCGTCGGTCACTTCTGCACAGTACCACACGGTACGATGTTCAATTAGAACAATGTCGCCGTTTTTTATTTGGTGGACAATCGGCTTCGGTTTTTGTGCCATCATTTTTTTTGTTTTTTTTTGTCTGGTTTTTTGGGACTTCGTTATGGCTGATGTTCTGCCTCTTCATGCTGTTCTTCGGCCTCCTCATGCTCGCCTGTTCCTGTTCAGGTGCCAAAACAATGGCATTAAATACAAGATTCCAGAGCAACCTGGAATCTGGAATCATTTATTTTTGCTTTTTTCAACCTTTTTTTTAAAGAAATAAAAAAAAATCAATTGAATTCGATAAATTGCTGGAACGCTTTTCTGTATCGATCCCTATGAACTGATGGGTGACTTAATTTCTTCTGCTGGTGGAGGTGGAATCCGTCTGCCACGAAAAGACACTGCGGATTTCGAGTTAAAGTGATCATTGATTGCATGTTTTCGTGGATATATCCAGGCCACAAAGCTTTCTCATACGCTGAAACAAAAATTATTGAAAATGTAATAAATAATATGTTGATCATCCTTTCTACCTTCACTGTTTGGGATGTGGTGGAACTTTCTTCCTTCCTCAATATTTGGTTTATAATTACCTGCATCATGTGACTTATTTTAGATCCAACTGAGCACGTTATTCGCCATTGTCTTTTACCCGTCACGTGGTCACCCAACTAAATCGACTTATATCTCTGTAATCCGCGATAAAATCAATAAAAAACATGATGAATCCCACTTCTGATATTATTGTGAATTTTTCAGGTGTTATATTTTCATAAATTAAGACTCTTTTTTATATATTAATTTTAAAAACTTTATTTTCGTTCTCGTGCTCACTCTTTTCGATCATAACTATGAGACCATAACTAACTCACATACTTTTCCGTCGCACACACGCCACCTACCGACATAATTTTAGCGCGAATTTTCAAATATTACGTGTTTTACTATATAATATAAGTTTTTGTCTTCATACATTTTATATATTAAAAAAATATACTTTTTCGCTCTAATCGAAGTCCAATTGTAATTTGCTCGATTCATTTATAGTCCTATCGCAAAACTGTTGGATCTGATGAGATTGTAATTTTTGTAAGTCCGAAGTTATTTAACGAAGATTGTCATTCAAGTCATTTATTTTCATTACAAATTGTGATTTTAGTTTAATCGACTTTTCGTACTGATAAAGCGTCATCCTTGTTATCTTACATATAAGTTTCATTAGAATAATAAATGTGTTAATAATCAATTCAATTTCTATTGTACAAATCTTGTTTCTTGCGTTATTTAAACAAATTAATAAATTTGTAAATTAACTACGAGTCATTCCATGTACCAAATCATTGCATTTATGTACTGCATATTTACTTAAATTGTTTAACTTTTTGTAAAAAGTTTGTCTTCGGAAATTGGAAATGTAAAAAAGCGAAGGTTTTTCTACTACTATTTTTTCAATTTCAGAAAAACATTCAAATGTGTTTATAATTTGAAATTACATTGAGTATACTTTTCGCTGTTTGTTGTAAAAAAATAAATAAATTTTTGTTTAATTAAAGTTTTGATTGATTTATTCCTATTAATTATTTTTAAGCTTGAAAAAAGATGGCTAAATATAATTTTGTTGAAAAAACGCATTTTTTTCTCCTTTATAAAATTAATTAAATATCAAGTTTCTTTTTTCATGCATTATAACGATAATAATTTTTCCTTCGAAATTACAATTATTTTTACTCTTGATTAATTTCTAATTATTTATTTGTTTGTGCCTTATTAAAGTTGTAACTTTCTTCAGTTTATAAATGAATTACAATTATGAAATACATTTTTTTGTATATTTTCAATATATTTTTAATTCTTTTGTTATATCAAACACGTCATTCATTTGACACGTCAACATTTGACGGATTAAAATAAATATCGTTCACATACGAAATTTCTCGATATTTTTAATAATAAAGTATTTAAAAATCAAAAAATATTTATTAATAAAAAATAAAAAAATTGTCCATATATTGCAAAATAAATCAAACTAAAATTTGTTTAACGTAATATGAACTTAATTTAACTTAGAAATAACAAAATATAACATTTGTATGTAAAACTGTAATTAAAAGTTAATACAAAAATAATAACAATAAGGCAAACTAAATAAAAAATTTTTTATTAAAAAAATTACTGTTAATCATTTGCATTTTTAAAAAAACGCAAACTTTTAATTTGAATTAATTAAAATTTCAAATCTTCGCGCCTTTCAATTGGAAATATGATTAGAAAAGAATAAACACTTTAAATCTTTGCCGCCAGGTGGCGCTAACCCACTTTTATGTTTATTTCCGCAATGAAGTTGCTTTTGGAAATATATAACTTAATTGGAACATTTACATAATTTATGTAAACATAAAGTTAAAATTTATCTTTTTGTCAATAAAAAGGCGCGAAAATTTTAAATTTGAATGAATTTCAAAATTTGTTTTTGAAATTCAATTTAAAATTTGAATTTCCAATAAGAAAAATTAAATACATTAATAAATAAATAAATAAACAAATGGATTCGTAACACACATATATAATTTATCTGGGTGGTCCAAGTTGGTTCAAAAATGTGAAGCAGTGAAAAGATTAAAAGAATAAAAATAAAGGGAATGAGAAAATGAAAGAAGATGATCAAAACTCATCCGCGTGCCTTCGTATATTTCGGAATGCAACCGATGTCTCTATCCATTTCTTTGTCCACTATCTCTCGCGGACCACACGAATCGATAATTATTTGAACCAGAAATTGCACTCGTCTTTTCCACTTTGGTAACTTTTAAACGCACTTTTTGCCAAAGTACGCGTCGCTTTGGAATGCTTACGAAAATATTGCGTATTTTGTCATACGAAACAAAACTTGACCGGTTTCCAAAAAAAAAAAAAAAAAAAAAAAAAATTACCAATGCATTTAAATTTTACACTTGCATTATATAGTAAAATTTTATAGTTAGTAATATATAAGTAGTATATTTTGCAATTTCAAATGATAAAAACTTTTTAATGACATTTCTTACTAATAAAATCAATAGTTTCCCTTGTTGCTTTTAATTCTCGCATCGATTTCACGGTTGTCCAATAATTTAAAAATAGTAACAGTTAATACATTTTTTGGTGGCAGCATAAGTATTGACAGTTACCATTCGATTTTAGTTCTTCTATTTTTTGTCACTTTATTTTATCATAAAACTGTTTTCCGTGTAATTTTAATTTGAAGATTAGATTAGAAAAGGTTTTTGCTTTAAGGATTAAACTGTAAGATACATTGATATATGCTTGGAATGATATAACGCTGTCATTAATGATAATTTTGCTACTTATATTATAATATTATAAAATAAAATAAATTATTTATGAACGTCATTAAACTGAATACTCTTCAAACTGATCCCGGCATATTTCAACATTTTCATAAAGAAATATTACAGCACGAATATAATATATACGAATTTCAAATCGCACCTCATTTCCTCTGCTACATCACATCATCGTTCAATCGAAATTACCGTAAGATTTTTGCCCAAAATTATATTAACAAATTATTATGATGGAAGCAATTATACATTTTTTAACATTTAAAATTGGATGAAACAACCTAATTTTAAACATTTTAATAAATGTGTATAATTCATATAAATAATTTACGTTAGAAGCACGTTTATGCCGTCAAATTAATTACGACTAATTTATGCCAGTCTAGGGAAAACACGCGCGAAGTTTTTCATTTTGTATTTTTTTTATTCTGAATCTGACCAGACAAGCGGTATGGTTAAAAGTATAGTCGGAACTAAACGCTGATGTAGGTGATTATGTCTACGTTATAAATTATAATGCGCCGCAGTTCTGTTTCATGGCATCACTAATTTATGGCGAAGTGTCACTTCACTTATGCACTAAGACATACGCAGTCAACCGATGGTATCTCATTAATCAGACTTTTCATCCACGAATCTTTGACAGCAGAATAGGTAACTTGCTAGTGTCAGGCATAAACAAAACAGACAAGAGCAACGCCAAGTTAGAGCGTTTTACCTGATATTATTACGCGTAGTAATTTATTCATTCAAACGTTAATCAATTTTATTTGCTACATTTATAATTGATTACATGACTTTTAAGTATTTGGTGCGAGAGTTGTTGATTCGCTCTGAATATTTAGTTTCAATCATTACTTAAACCTAATGAAGATGTCGCGATGATGTATAAGCAGAAATACATTTTACATTAATAAATTGCTGAAGATATTAAAACAGTCAATTGAAAAAAGGTGATAGCTTTATGAATATTTAATTAGTTAATAATATTCTTCTCGATGTGTGATACTGTATTTAAGATTATTGCACGTGGAAAGTGATACAACAGTAAATATTTGTAATAAATAATTTTTTGCTCGTTGGCATTTTTTCTTCGAGCAGACATAATTATGGGTAATAACAGAGTTAATAACGAATAAAGAAATCTTGTTTATATATACAAACATATATGCACTAAGTATTATTTTTAATTTTAATATTTTTTAACTAGACGACTCATTCGCTCAACGGTTTATTCGCACGTAAGGCAAGTTTACAACCAGTATATAATGATATTATAAAACGGTGTAACGATGAAGCCTCCACAGAAGCCAAGGAACTTGCGAAAAGCTTAAAATCGTACCTTTTTATGTGCCAATCATGAATTTTATGAGTTTTATATATAGATTTCGCATAATTTATTTTCACGTGTTAGTGGTGTTACAAGCTTTGAAATATAGAATAATAATATATAAATGAATAAAAACCTTTTTCACAGGTTAAAATCTTGATAATCTTAGGTCTGTTCTAATTTATCTTTACATTTATAGACTGAATAAGAAAAAACGACAACATAAGATAAATGCACGAGTTATCGAAATTTTCCAATGATCGGAAATGTCAAAAACATAAAAAATTATTTGAGTAGTAATAACATTATATGGATAAAAATTATGATTTGAAACATATTTTTCCGCAATACACAATTCGATCAAAATTACTTTAGCACTTTATTAAAATATACACAATTAAAGTGGTTATATATATAACGTTATATATATATAATAACGTACAATTTACTAAGTATATATAAAACCTTTTAATTTGATATTTTTTTAATTTCCTGTTTTTATATTTTAAATATATTCACATAAAAATGTCTCAACTATTTACAAAAGTATCATTTGAAGTAAATTGAAAATTGACATTTTTCGATTCAAATTGACATTTTAAAGAACATTTCTTTGTCACCGTTTCAGTCGACAAGTCATTTGTGTCTTTTACACTTTTTTCTGACAAAAAGCAGCCCAAACTCTTTGTCTATAAACACTTGCAAATAAACAAAAATTTGATTAACTTTATGTAGCACTTCGTTGTAATTTAACTGAAAATGAATATTACAAAACAATTTATTACATTCTTCACAGTTTAAAGAAACTTTCTTATTTAATCAATTATTTATTGAAATTCGAATACAATTAAATAATATCAGTTGCGAATGATGGAATGTATGGAAACTTTTAATTACAAATTGTTTTCGAAAGTTTCATAATTTTTCTTTATCAATTTCTTATTAATTTTTAATTTGGTTCATTAAAAAATAATGAGGATTTTTATTGCATCTAAATTAAAGCAATGAAAATCCATACAATAACATTCGTAGAGAAACAACTTCGACAGTTAAATTACGAATTATTTGTCAAGCAAATTTCGTATCATGGATAAAACAATTATGGGTTATAATACGCACATATTGTTTCGATTATCTATAGTTGAATCTGTTATGCGGGAAAGATACAGCGATCCGCTAGCGATACCGTAATATACCCAATATCCATTGAAGCTCGCTATTGTAAAAATAAAGCGAACGCAATCGGTTTAACTTTGCGTATACATAAATTCGTAATGCAGTTTACTTGAATTAACCAGAGTGTGACCGGTTTTACATTGCAGCTCTGTGACAGCTGTACTTCCGCTCAAGACATTCATTGATTGGCTCTCTTCGACAAGGTCAATTGAGCGTTATCGTGACGAACGGCGCCTTCTTGCTCTCTTTTTTTCTGTCTATATCTGTCTTTATCACTTTTTTCGTTTTTTCCTCTTTTCAACCAACTGCGAACGTAAAACTTTTTTGCATGGACTTTTGCGGCAGAATTATTATCAACGCAAACTCTGATAACCCAGATTTATAATGAATTCAGTAATTACATGTAATTATATGCAACATTTAAATTAACTAACGCATCACATTTTCACAGCGAATTAATTAACAAAACAGGGAGCTAAATCGATCTATCTGACTATCATAATAATTGAACCGACGAAGATCTCGAAGAACATTTTGAAATAGAGAAACTTTTTTATCATACTCAATATCATATTTAACAAAAAATGCTCGTTACACTTTTAACCAGTTTTTATTGCGGTTTATTTTACGTATGATTTGATATGCATTATTAGAATGAATATCCACCAATCTAGGCGAATACTTGAGAAAAAAATTCTTCGTGGTTTGATTATTGAACAACAGTCAAATATATAAAAATCAAATAAAAATATAATCACTCGGCAGAACTGAACGCTGAGAAGTTGTGAAATAGATTGTTAAATAATTTTCTTCTTGCATAAGGAATTTTTTCATTTCAATATATCTACACGGAAAGCGAAATCGAGGAAAAATAGTTTGACAACTGCTGACAATATAAAAGCTTAGGCGGTAAATTTTTATATTTTGACGTTAGAGTGAAAAAAACTCAAGCGTCAAGGAAAAATACCGTGGGAATCAAGAAATTAAACTTCAACTCGCATTTAAGCGAAAAAACCAACCAAATTGATACTTTCATACCATAACTTTTGAGTTATTAAGGTTTTCATTCAAATTATTTTATTTTTGTTAAAATTAAGGAATTAAAGTATAAGATGTCATGCTATTTCTCTTTCATTTCGCTTTCCGTGTAGAAAAAGATAATGAGTTGTGCTTACATTACTAAACTCTTTAAGGTTATTTTGTATAAGAAACAAATCATAAAAACTAAAGTATAACTATAAGTCATGTGTCACGACCCCAAAACATTAAAGTTTTTTTTCTATTATATATTCGTATTTATTAAATTCATTAAAAACTGTAATCTTAATTTTAATTTAATCAAATTAAAATTGTTGCATTACTCCTTGTCATTTTTCCATTTTAATAATTCAGTAATGAATTGACGAGTCGCATAGATTGCACTGTCTGTAAAAGTACACAGATTTAATGATCGATATTCTATCTGACAGTTATCAAATTAGAGTATTAAATAATGAATATTTATAAATAATAAATTTATTGTAGGATGCCTTCATCTAAATATATCTTTAGATATCAATGAGTTTTGGTATATAATACTTGTGATATTCAAAGGCATTATAGTTAATTCAGCTATATAACATATTTTTGTATGAATATTATACAAAATTTAAAAACCTTTATTTAACTATTATGATAGCCAGCATATTGCAAAATAAAAATATTTCTACAACTCTTATAAAACTTTGTGTTGTATCTCAAAGACTATAAAAAACTGTAGACAAATATTTCAAAAAATGTTATGTATTGTAAATTACAATTTGATTGTAAGATCAAAGTAGTACAGATCATAATGAATGAATAATGAGACTCATCCATCTTAAAACGTCACTGTTTGGAAGTTCAGCTTGTAAAGGGCAACGAGTAATCGGGTTAAAATCTTTTTCGCTTTATTTCACTATGGACCAGAAATAGAATAATGCAATTCACAGACTTTTCATGCATTTTCAATTGTACTTTACTATTCTATTTTTTTTATTTTTACAATTTATGAAATTGATAATATTGAAATATTGCGGGTGTTTTATATTTATAATTTACTTTAACAGTACAATATTAACAGCAGCTGATATGTACGTATGTTCATAATTCAATGAAAATTAAAAGATCGTTTATTAAAAACTAAAATAGTTCAAAATGAATCATTTTGGAAATATAAATTTAATATTTGTTTATAAATTAATTGACGATGAATAAATGAAACGTAAACATATTGATATTAACGAAAAATACTTAGTATAACAATTGCCTTTATCCATTATTCTTATAAGATGAAAAGAACCACAAGAAAGCTGTTACTCTGCTGAAAAAAGTAGTTGCAATTAAATAAATGAAAAAAATTGTCAAAATCATGGTGTTCGACGTATAAAAGTGGTTGGACGTACTAAAATCTCAGTAAATCAGTTCTCTGACTTTAAGCCTTTACTTTGAATTTTAGGCACTAAAAAATCCATTAAAGGGTCTATCGGTAAAAAGATCATTGATCGCGTTTTTTCGAGCTCAGTTTTGCTTCGTCATTCAGTGATTCTCAATACTCTTGTGGATGTTTTCCAATATTTATAGTTAATAAAATAAAAATGATTATGAAGTTTGATTATAAATATAATTATTTATTAATATACCATATAAATAAATAAACATATTTATTTCTTAGGTTTCTAATAATATTTTATATATTACAAGAGAAAGATAAAATACAAATCAAATTATACTTCGTGGAATTTTTGAATGAATTTCGTCTATGTTTTAATGAAAATTCCCGATTAGAAGTGATAGGAACTTTTTCTTGCTTCCATAACTCGTAGTCTACGTTATTGTTAAATTTGAGTTTAACTTTTACTTTTACGTAAAGTAGAATAATTTACCAAATTGTATGGATATTAAAATTTATTAAATTTTCTACGTATTTCTAATACCAAATGGTAAAAGTTTATTTAACATTATTTAAAAAATTCAATTGTAATGGTACATTTTGCAAAGATAGATTGTATTATACGAATGAATAAACCACAAGGCTATAACCTTGAAATAATACAACACAACAGTCCAATATCATTTCAATTTCATAAATTCGAAGTTTATATGGAAGATACATTATGGCGAAATGAACAAATGAAAATTTTCCATATACATTTGTAAAACTAAATACAAAGAAAAATAAAAAAAAAATATTTTTTTTAATAAATTTTTTCAAATATTAGAATATTAATTTTGTTTTAAGCAAATCAAGCGTGTCAATTGTATTTTTCAAATATACAAAAATACATAAAGTAATATAAAGAAAACGCGAGTAGAAAGTTGGCCCGGTTTTTCGCGAAACACAGTTTAAAATTTTAACGGTGTCTAGGTGATTAAAGACATGCTTAAAAGAGCATGTGAACAATCGCAAAATGATGTTAATAGCATAGATGTATATAACGCTTATGTTTGATGTTTAAAATTTTGATGAAATTTCAAATGATAAAATCAATTTCAAGGTCCCGTAGAAACGGTGCGGTCATTTTTGTAAGTTATCGACATGAATTCATGACAACTACTGCAGACTTTGATTAAACTTATATTGTCTTAGAGACGGTCAGACCGCTTCTCTTAAGATTTTAATGCGAAGACGAGTAGCTTGGATGATTGTTGGAGATTTAATCGTTTGAGTTGATTATCGTTAGCGGGTTGAATTGTCAGCTTCGCGAAGACTATGCAAGATTGTTAGGCGGCGAAGTTGATGCGCAAAAATGCGAATAATGATGGTTAATATGCGTTTAATTTGAAAGTTTAATGAGAGATGGCGAGATGGTCTGTTGATTGTTAGGTTCATGCAAGAATGTTGGCTTATTGAGTTATTTCTCAATGAAGGAAGTGTCACGACAAGTCATTTAGAAAAGAGCGGCGTTTTTCAGTTTAACCATTTGCCATACTATTTTTCCTCATTAACAGCGCAGCCTGTAAATCACTTCTTGATAACGTTCAATAAATGTTATTAGATAAATTGTTACGAAGAATCATAGATTGGCTATGTTCGAAGAATAAAACAAACATAAAATAAAATTAGATGAATAAATATTGTACTGAGTTCACAAAAAATGATAAACTGTTAGTTAAAAAGTACACGGTAAATTAAAATAGTTGAAACTTCTAAGGAAAATTACTGTAACATCTATGAATCTGAGGACAATTTAATATTTGAAAAATTGTTATATTCTAATGTAAAAAAATTATTAAACGGTATGGTAAATTATATCTATATAAAGGGAATCATTTTTATTACGCAATTTAATAAAAACTATAATGTACCATGAGCTACTACATTATATCAAGAGACACGGTAGTGTCTCTGGTCAAGTACAAAAAAACGATCATTTTTGTGCGGTTCAGTATATTATTGTTTAACATTTTTTACATTGATATCGAGTTATTCTCAGATTAATAAATGATGTAGTAATTTTTATTATTTTTTCATTTACCGAGTAAAGTATTTTAAAAGAAAAAAAAAATTATTTTATTACATTATAGTTATGTATAGAAAATCAATTTATTACTTAAAATGCATAGTTCACTTTTACAGTATTTCATTTAAAACTTTATATCATTCATTAACATTAAACGGTATAAATTATTCAGATGCTATTATTTTTTTATTTAAATTTGTCATAAAAGATAAACAGGTAATGAAGGAGTTTTTTACATAAACATAAGTTACCAAAATAACGTCCATTGTTCTTAGTCTTCTTTATGTAATACATTTCATCTAATCCATAATGAGAAAGTTGATGGGAGGATGAAGTTGGCTGAATGACACAATTTGCCAATTTCAGTCTAGTCATAGTTTATTCCGGCTTTGTGATTGGTTGAATTTAAGCACAATTTGAAAATCGAATTTTGACAGTTTACACTTTCTTTGTAATTTTAAAGAGTCAGATATATATAAAGTAACTAAATATATAATTTACTAAATGAAATTTGCTATTTATAAAAAAATAGTATTAAGCTTTTTGAAATTTAAAATTCGAAGAAATATAAAAAACCTCATTTTATATTATACATTTTGTATTAAAGGAAACATACTTTAAAAATACAGTATAAACGTAAATTGATCGTTATTCTGTATCCATTGTATATTAACTTTAATACATAATTGATTAAGTTACTTTATTCTTTACGACAGTCTTTAATAATAAATATTTTTAGAGTATACTACACAAATGTATGTTCTCAAATAATGGTTAATTCGACATGACAGTAGATACTGTTTTAACGAGTTATCGAAAATAATCATCCGATTGTTATTACGTCAAAGTACTTTTGTTTTCACTAGTGGTCATACGAATCGATCCGTCCAAACAAATGATTTGCGATTTGTTATGCAAGGCTTTCTCATCTCATCTCAAATTTATTGCTTTAATAAAGTCCTTTTACTATGGGTAGCCGATATCTGTGCATGCTTCAAGCATTACTTGTTAAGTCTTTAATTATTCGTTTGTTTTCTTTCCATACGATATTTATAATTGAAAATGAAAATTAATTAAGTCATTATATGAACAACAAGTACAATCCGTCATTGTGATGAGATCGTAAACGGAAGAGTGTTTTTTTCTATTTTTAAATGCCAATTTTTACTTAACGTAAGTCATTAGAAAATGTAAAATCTTTGCGTTGAATGGGTAAAACACATGATAGGTAATTAAATGAACTTTTATTGCACTTTTATGTCAATATTATTTGGTGAAGGAATGTTTCCTTACATTATTGTATATTAAACTTATAACATATTGCCTAAGGTCAAACATAAATTACCATCAATGACCATATGTAAGTTGGTTTGATTTATTTATGATATATTCATATGCAAAAGCATTCATAAAAGCCTGCATCCATGATTTATATGCGATCAGCAAATAATTACATTGCGCAAAGTTATAATTCAGCTTCTTCCGTTGATATGATTTTGATATTTTCATTATTCATTCATATATGACAGTATGTATACATGTTTAATATAACAGTAAAATTATAATTTGGACGATTAAAAAAGATAATTGATCTAAGTAAAAGAATAAATCATGTTTCTTTCTAAGTGTATCAAGTATGAGAATAAAGAATGGAAATACTGCTTTGAATGGACATTCAAAGATTGATTTGAAACGATAAATCATCCTTGTTCGAACTTTGATCGACAATTTTATGGATATTACATAACCGCAAAATTGAACACCGATAAGGATTATTTCAGGATCGGAGTATCGCGTGCGATAATTGATGAGCCTGAAGATCAAATCTAAGTCGTTGCGGTGACGCTTTGAAATGGCGCGCTCCCTCAAGCTCGAGAAAGGGGGATCATTAACTAAAGATTAAAGGGAATTATAAGGAAGTGGTAGGCGGATGCGATGCCAGAAAAGCGCAACCAAAGGCATTGCTTCAATGACACAGAAACGGTTCTTGCAATTAGTTCCATAGCCGCGATACAAAATATCATGATATCCAGTTAACGATGAATAATGAAGTTTGCATGAAATTGGCTACGAATAAACAACAGATCACGAATTCGCCCGTTTTATTCAGTAATATACTTGAACTTTATAATTGAACTTCCAATTTACTAGAACTTATTGAATTAAGGTAAATTTGATTTTAATTTGACATTCAGTTTGAATTGTCGGATGCTAAATAATAACATGATAAATAACTCAACTATGCTTGTGTGATTGACCTTTATACATCGTTATGAGTAAAAATTGTTTAAGTACACCTACCCTAGTAGAATTTTGAACTTGGCTAAACCTGGGGCCTTCTTGGGCAAACCCTGTTCCAAGATTGGACCAACATTGGCCCTATGTGGGATTTTTGAGGGACCCACATTGGTTTGAAACGCTAACCTATAAATTACCTAGTTAAATATTCCTAATATGGGCCTAACGAGGCTTCCCTGGTTTGGGATATTTGATGAAATCCAATGTTGGCCTAATTAAGCCTCAGTAGGCACACCTGGGTTTAGTCAACATTTATGTAAAATATTTGTTCAAAAATGCTTTATGGAGAATCGAACTCAAGACCCGAAC
>JABFPJ010002599.1:0-18928 GCA_022817425.1 Gryon sp. ZL-2020
TTCGAATGTGAAATTGTTGTAATAGTAATTTAATTTGAAAAATCTGGTCAGCTTATGTTAGGCAACAATGTTGGTCCAATGTTGGTTAAGAACTGGCTATTAACGTTGGCTATCAATCTTGTATCAAAATTCGCGTAACGGTGAATACAACCTTGGTCTAACGCTGGTAAGCCAGTAATTTAATTATGAAAAATGCAGTCAGTTAATACTGGGCTAAAACGTCGGTCCAACGTCGGACAAAAACTGACTATTAACATTGGCTAACAATCCTGTATTAACGCTGGCGTAACAGTGAATACAACGTTGGTCCAACGTTGATAAGCTAATGTCGGCAGCCGACATTGTTTCAACATTGGTTTGATTGTGAAATTGTTATAATGTTGGCATTTTCCATATGGGATTATACCATTTACCAAATTAAAAATTAAAAACGGCAATTATTAAAAAAAAATTAGCATACATTTCACACATAATTTTATCATGCGTTTTATTATTCTACCGAACATTTTAACATTTGTATTCGAAAAGCAAAATAAAAAAGTGCAACTAAGTGGTTTCGGTCAGTTAAGTTTCTCAGATAAAACTATTATACATTATTACAAAAAGTGCATCTACGGAAAAAATATTTCTAGATAAATTCCAGTAAGAAGCGTACATTTATCTACATTTATATATTTATCCATGTTCTTACATCGGCATAACAGAATAATTAAATTTTTAAAAATGTGTATAAATCTTGAAGCATTTACGATTAAACTTCATTCGACTGAACAATAAAATACTCTCCATTATTATCAGAGTCATTGACTATATCTCACTTGATTTTGCACTTACAGTAAAGGAGACGGTGGCAGGGTGGTGGCAATTGTTGGGACATAAAGCGAAGTGCAGCAGTTCCCTACGTTACCTGATATAGGCCTTCGAGACGTCGCACAGTTAACAGCGATGCAGTTCCTGCTCGTGCATGCGAAGGGGTGTGTAATGTATTCCTATGAGTAGAACAAGTAAGCGGTAGAAAGAGATATACATCAACGTATAGGTATTTACAAGTGGGTCAGTTTTCTATGTAAAAGGGATACGTGCACTCCAACGTAGGGATCTACGAGTGAAGGACGATTCGAAACCTCGCGCCCCACACCACCGACTCCAGTGTTCAAACGCATCTCCGTAGTAGCGCGCCGATCTCTCCTTGAGGATGATGGAACAAATGCGAGAAAGTCGGATGTTACAAAAAAACACAAATATAGAAAATATATATATTTATGTATGTGTATATATACTTATAAATATATATTATACATATATTAAATATATACATATATTTACAAATAAATATATATATAAATCAAATGTAAATGGGGAAACAAATCACAAAGAAAGTTTAAAACGAGGGTCATGAAATGCCGAAGGAGCCCCGGCGAGCCACGGGGATTGTGCAAAAAAATCTAATGATTATTTTAATAATTAATCGAATAAATAAACGTTCGCGCGGGAGTTAGGAATAATAAGGAACTCAACACGTTGTATTAAGTAAAACAAAAATACTTGTAAATTGGATTAACGGGAAGACAAAGAGAACGATGAAAATAATATAGAAATGCGCGAGCATGGTTTGCATGAGTGCAAAACAAGTTTTTGTTCGTGGCCAATTGATTGAAATTCCATTTATTACTTTTTTTGATTAATTCTAATTTTTTCAAATAAATACAAATAATGTATTCAGGCAATAGGTGTTTGCGTCTCGCGTCACGGTAAACTGTATTGTGTATGTACATTATGAATGTGGGTTTGGGTAATATCATGTGTATTGTAACGCACATGTACAAATTCATCAGAATGCTGAGAGCAAGTGAGTTATATGTATAAATATACATTGAACAATGAGGAACACATACAAGTATACGTGTTCCCTGATGTTTTACATACAAAAACACTTGTACATACGAATTAAAGTAGACAGATGACGCTGGTATATCAAAATGGCGAATGTCACTAGCACTTTTTTTCTGCTCTTTTCGAATTTTTTGTTCAATTACTGAGGAATAACTTGATTTCGACAAATAAGTGGCTGCCAATGGCGCTTCAAGTGGCAACATCAAATATTTTTTCAATTCAATGCAAATTGGATTAGACGATGATAATATCAAAAACATTTAACTTTAAATAATACGATCATTACATTTTTATTTAAATACATGTCCATTTTTATACGCGTAGCTAAAATGTATCGCCACGAGTGGCGCCACGGTCGTCACGCAAACGAGCCTATATATCGATAAAGGTCTGAAGAATCGAAGATCCGAGTCTATCGGTAGTTTCGCTCACGCAGATCTTAGCTTTAAAACATTACCACCATATCAAATAGTTAAACAAATTAATTTAACCGAGATGTAAAAATCCAGTTTTACATTAATCTTTTTAACGAACATTTGCACGCAGATTGATGGTACAACTATTTTTATAACGTGTATAATATCGCAAAATACATTTTAAAAAACCCAAAAGAAGGATGCCAAATCAAAGTGCAATATAAGTCGCGAAGAATCCAATAATAGTCGTACGGGCTCTTCGTTTGTCATATGTTACGCAATGATTTTCAAATTCGTTTGAAATTCATTTTTTTATTAAGACATAAAGTTATATTGTTTTTTTAAAATTCAGAATTAGCGTGAAAAATTGATTTTTAACGTGAAGAAAGAACTTTTGTGTCCAGTAAATCTACTTGTTTGTCTGAACTCAAACATTTTCCTCCGATTACAATTATATAATGTTATTACGTACAGTGACGTTACTACTAATCTTAGCATGGAATCATGGTAAACCCTATGCAGTGTGCGCCTTTACTGTGCAATCGATTATTGCGGGTTATTGCTCGGTTGTGTCGGTGCTAGCTCGGATTCCGAGCCCGAACTTGGAGGGCAAATAGTCAAAAGTACTTGTCGTAAATCTTATGTACGTAATTGCATGCATAAGTGTATATACGTGTTTATGTTTTTGTATTCATGTGATCCACACATCAATTCATCCACATAAACATACCACGTTGTATTCACTTTGCAGCTTTAAACTATACGAACGAATTTACGGAGTTAAGACATCCTGTCTTAAGATTACATTCAGGTTGCATGAAATTCGTGATATTCGCCGAGAAACCCAACCGTGTCGCAGTATTAAACCACAAATCGAAAAGCAACAGATTTTAATCGAATGAAAATTCACAATAAGGATTAATGAGTTTAATTTTGATTTTTTACACAATTAGTGTACGTGCTGCTCATCACAAGGACGCGCTTCTATCCATGCCGACACAAGTATGAAGCCGTCCAGAAACAAATGAAAACGAATTACATTAACTTTTCGAGCTTTGCATCGAACGAACATAAAAGTTAAGAACATAACGTTTGCCAATCTTTTTTCTTATGAAGAAACTTTCATAACTATTTTTCACGACGAAAATGTGATTTTAAATGGCATTGTTTTTTAACAATTGAGCGGCTTATAATTTTTGGATTTGTCGTGGATAAGAATTATAAAGACGGAAAATTTAAAGAATAATAATAATAAAAACATAAAAAAAATAATACGCGAAATAAGTCGTTGAAACAGAAAATATAAAAATAATTAAACAAAAGAACCAATTATCAACAGCGATTACATTTTTATCCAATGTGTGTACGTGTTTACGGCGTAAATATTTAGTATTGAATTCGATGCCAGTCAACGCGCCTTGTATACTGATCGATTTGCATACGTTATTATTAATGATAGCAAGATAGTGGCGCCATCTACAATATTTTCGCACGCGCATTAGCGTACGTACAATATGGTCGTTCCTTCCATAGCAGCTGATAACTGCCAGTAATGCTCCATTAAAGATCCCAATTAATATTAATTGTTGTATTAAATATTAATACTAAAACCACCGATAATCAATTATATCGCGAAATTTCAATTTCAGGATTATAGGTCCGCGCAGGTAGCACGTAATTTTAAAATCTAAAATTATAGTTTTTCGTTTCTCTGAATTTCAACAGTAATTATTATCTCAGATACAAGAAGGGACAGTTATCACTGGGCATTTTGTTAGTTTATATTTTGTAAAATGTATACGATGTTGAGAGGTTGAGGGGGGAGGGGGTAAGAGAAGAGTTAAATGAAAAGTTAACTTTTAGTTGTTGCAGATTTTTCCATTACGATTGGATACTATGAACACGTTAAACGATAAGAAAGAAAATTTATCTGTAATATATGTTTATAAACGAGATATTCATGATTGGATACATGCAAGTACGTATGTGCTCATGAAACTGTAAAAAGGCACCAGAATTAGAAGTTATTCGAAACGACAGAGGAGTCAAAAGACAAAATGAATCTCTTGCCGTACGCTAAGTGCCAACGCTCGAAATCGTTAGACTATTGCTCAGAAAATTTCTCTGAAACTAGTATTATTCTATCACTAGTTACTAAACAACAAAATACTACTTATAATAACCTATTGCTATTGACACTATTACTGTTATTACTATTACTACAATTACCAGTATTTATCATTACCTTCTATTACTTGGAAGCTAGCGACTATAAAGTCGATCTACTCTAATAGACGTTGCTATAGTTGTTAGTTTAGAAAAAAAAAGTAGTTTAACAAATCAGACGATGGAGTAGATATTAAAATTGCAACTGACTACGAATAATAAAGCAGGCACATAGCAATGAGTCGTCAATTCTGTCTTCTTTATTTGAAGCCAAACATTCTTCAAGTAGATAACCAGTATCTAAAACGAAAGTTACGTACAAGATCAAGTCTATGTAGAATAGTCGATCGATTCAAACTCAATGAAAGTTTCCAAGTATGCGTAATGAATTGTTTCACGTAACTGTCATATGCTTCTAGAAAATACAGAATAGAATTATTTTGAATAAGAGGAATTCTATATTTGACGAAAGACACTATAAGAAAAGCCAATTTTTCTTTAATTCTACTTTCTTCATGTGGTATTCTTACAAGAACTTTAGTATTGCAGTAAACAAATTATAAATAGAAATGAGTGAGATGATGGTTCGAACGTGACAAGGTTTCTGTCTTTCTAAGTTTGCTCTTAAATATAATGAAATTTAGAATTTTTACTTTCCTTTCCTAATATCATCATCGCATACAGTCGAAGTCAGATCTTATTGACATAAGCTCGAGCTTTGTCGTTGAACAACGGCAAGAGATTCTTAAACAATGCATGGTCGCACAATATATACATGCATAAAAAACTATGTAAATAATAAAGTTGAAAATAGGAGTGACATACGTACGCACATGCATCCACATGCAATACATTCTAACGATCATGTAAAAATATCGAAATAAAAATTGTAAGTAAACAATCGGTGTAAATGAAGATGTCTGTTGTTGATGACAGCGTTCGACGTGACCAAAATTTCTAATTGGCTGGTTTTTCAAACACCTTCGAGGCTCGTTTTCCCGGCGCGATGTTACGGGATACAAATTTACATCCTGTATAGTTTCACGTCATGATACGCCAATAAAAAAAATGCATATCCCGTCTCGACAGTCATATGTCATACGAAACGATGTCCCTTTTTTCCGTGAATTTAATTCGCGCAGGTGAAAAAAGAACTGATCGGTGTTCGCTGATCCAGCGTAAAATTTAGTTGTTCATCTTTTTCGCGTGCGGAGTGATTCAGCAATAATAATTATTTTAAGGATACGATACGATGTTGGACTTCGGTTATATATAAATATATATTTCAACGATCCGAGAAGTTGTTAATCATATTGGTTGTGTTAAGTTTAATGAATGTTTCTTGTTAATATAAACGAAGAATTTACGGTTATATTGTGCAATTGCAGGAGAGAAAATTTATGTCAATCATATGCGGATACAAACTTTATGTAAGATTTCAATTATGTATAAAAAAAACACGTTGAATTCAGAAAATAAAATTTTATACTTAGTTTTAAAAGAATAAGGTCTTACGAAATATTTGTAAGGTTAAAATTATTATTGTGATACGAGCGTTCGCTATTTTGATAAAAAGAAACGTATTTATTTGTCCGTTGGACATTTGATTGTACAGGACAATTTTTTTTGCAAATTGGAACATTTTGTACAGTTTCATCAATTAAAAATATTTTTAAGTCGTGACATTATTTGTCATGCAATTGATATAAAGAGCTATAAATTTTATTATTCTTACCACCTAAATTTTGAGTGATAACTTAAGATTAACATAATTTTTATTTATATTAATAAAATATCCTACTTAATTTAATGACATTCAATTGAAAGACATTTTCATAATGTACCAACAATTCAACGCAATCTTAATGCTAACGTAATTATAGAGATTAAGATGTAATGGTTATTTTTAATCTCATAATATTAAACTCAAAAATATGAAATGACTTATTTACATAAGACTCAATCTCAAGTAATTTATACAAAATTGTTATATTTTTAATCAAAACGCTACATAAAATTAACACGGACTTTTAAAACTGCAGTTTATATTTCTGATAAATTTTAAAACATTTATAACATTCATTTCCACAAAAATCTTTACATCTTATTAATCGAGTTATTAAAAGAAAAACAGTCGAACCGATCGCTGTTCAAACGACGTTTTTAGGTATTAGATATGCAACGACACGAAGATATTCGCTAACAATGAACCACCATTGGCTTTCATTCGAAGTTTGAGATGGTATCACACAAAAGTATTAATATATTAAAATATAAATAAAAAAGATTACAAACTTAGGAATAATGCTATTGATATCGACATTTATGCATGTGTATATTATGTATATAAACAATCGTACTCATACGAACATATACGTTTTCTATTTGCATACTGGACACGTATATGCAAGTATTTATTTATACGTTTTTAAAATATAGAAAATACAAATTTTTTGATGCTTTCAAAATCGAATTCAATTCATAACTCTCTAACGAAAAGTCGCAAATTTTTCAACCGCTAATCAGTAAATACAAATTTCTAAGCAAGTTTCAATATATAAGGATTTAAACAAAACGTATATATAAATACATCACTTACGCTGAAATCATCTCATCATTGCAAGCGTAAGCAAAGTAATTTGCATTTTAAGATAGTTACTTTAATGACTGCAAGCTCTTATATTGGAGCGTACGTGTAAATTTCTTTACCGCGTCGTTAGGCTACTTCGGCTAAAATGATCAAAAAAAGTAGTGTGATATTGAGAACTTATTTCAAGCACTGTTTTAAGTGCTTTTAATTTCAATCATGTGATATCTTAATTTAAACACACACAAACAATTGAACTTAACAAATCAATTATTTAAATTATAATTAATTGTTCAATTTAAAATCATATCAATTGGAAATGATTTTCTTCGGCGCATCGAATAAATTTCAATACAAATAAGAATTACTTAATTTCTACAAACATAAGTTTAATATGAATTTGCATTAATTTCGCGAACGAAATTCATGAAACCAGTGGGAGTATAAAATATTAAGAAACTGATTATTCGAAGAAAAAGTTTATGCGTGATTTAAAAGATGTTACTAGTACCATTTGTTCCATTTTCTTCAGCGCAGTAATTTCAGCTGAAACTGTTTCATATACAATATTAATTAAAAATCCGCCTATTATACGGTTATCAATTTTATATCGTAATATAAATCATACGTAACAGTGACCCTTAAATTACGATCATGTACGAACTGAAGTTTACAGTCTTCACAAATTCCAATGGTTCCTCGCGCCGAAGGAAAAGTTGGTTTAGCGAAGCGGTGGCAAACTCGACAGTTTCTTATTTTTGTTAAGAAAGGCCTCTTCGAGATCCCAAAGGTGGTATATAAATTCCTGTAAAAATGTCTTTTTTTTATATTCAAGCACATTCACTTGAGTGTACTTGTTGACCTATATTCTTCAGTGTTATCTTTGAAAAAAAAACTACGGAATAATATGTAAATAATTTCTAAATCACATTCAAATGACGGTGACACGTGTATATATGTATATAACAGAATCATCCTGACATTTAAGTGGTAAACGAAATACCACTTGTTTTCAGGAACATTCTCCACTGATCTATAAGACGATTATCCACCTTTGAGAATATTGCAGAGGCAGAGAATGTCGTTACTTCGCTTGATACTTGTTCGCGGTTTTATTTCTTTTGATTATTTTCTTTGTAATTAAAAGTGAGCGCAAGAAAGAACGAGAAAATGAGAGAGAAAGAGAAAATGGAAGATAGTTTATTTTAAGTTTTGCTTCCAGCTATCAGAGGAAGACGGACGTACAGTTGTTGTTCAATACATTATAACTACAATAGTCGGTGTTGCCACCGATTGTATGAATGTGTATTATATATACATTATGTGTATGTGTTTGTTTGTACAAATACAAAAAATAAAAACGGGATCATGCAAGATGCTCGAACACTCGGGAAATTTTGTCGTGAAGAAATTGTATTTAGCGTGAAAAGAGAACAAGATGAACGAAGATTTAATTTAGCTGTGTAATATCCATTTGGGTGATAAAGATTTTCGGGTTTCAGTTTTAAAGCGACAAGAAGATAGAAAAAGCGAGACAATAAATCTTTATCGCAACTTGTACGATTCCGTTAACAATACCGATTTTGCCAACACGGTTTTCATTCGTTGAGTGTCAATCATCGGATAGAGCAGGGAAAGTATTGTATGTATGTGTATATAACTATTTATTAAATATATATTAATATATTAAACGTGTGTGTATGTAAATGATAAATATATAATACACACACAGCGATTGTTTTTTACCGAATGTCACTATGATCGTGATATCGCTGTGAAAATACTCTCGTTTCAGCCGAACCAAGTGTGCAAGCGAATGTCTGATTTAATCGAATTGTTCCGCAGATCGCTTTAAAACGGTGATAATGCGCATGCGCTCGCCTGACGGTCACACATTGTTGCCAATCACTTTGGGACAACTTTTATTCCGCAGGATGGCGCTGCGGCGCTGCGTTACAAAGCTTATTCGAGGGGTACTCGTGCCAATAAATAATCTGGTTCACTTTTGGGTGAGGAGTGTGACGCATTGCATTGGCATGGTAAACGAAAGTGACGCATTACGGTTCAGCATTTGATACGACCTTTATTTTCCGTGTTCTTATTTTTATTTTCTTATTGTTTTTCGTTTGTCTCCGTTCCTTCGACCAAGGGCTAATAGAATTTGCAGGAAAACTTTCAATGTGTCACCTGCGTTTCCTATCTTCAGCGTCGTATACGAGAAATGACGCAGCGCTTTCCATATTTTTATATGCAAATATTATACGTTTTGAATTAAACATTTAATTGGATTTCAAAGTGACGCGCTTTGACACGTTCTCGTGTACAGCATTAAGACAATGTACATAAATACACGATGTGTTACCCGACGGAACTAATTTGATCTAGCAAAAAAATTACTTAGACGACAGACGTAGTTATTCAGTATAGATAAGAATATCAAAAAAAAAAAAAAAAAAGTATATAAAGAAAAAACAATACAAAATAAACGGAATGAGAAGTGAATTTAAAAAGGGAAATATACAAAGGTGTTGAAGTGCAACGTTGAATATTCAATCGGAAAATGTGAATGATCATGAAATGATTTTCCGTCCCGAGGAAGTTTACCGCATAAAACCAGGTGCGAGCTCATTATCGAAGCATTATATCAGCTGTTGCGTGCATCGATGACTGATGATACGATAAACTTATAAATATTACCAACCCTCGTCGCTTCATTTTTGCAATTCCACAAAAGCAGAGAGTATATTTAAATGAGTAAATTAATATATAAAATGAACGGTCAAAATGAATGCTAATCTATCAACTGGATTTGAAGAGAGCAAACATAAGATAAAACAGAGAGAATATCTAAAGAACTAAAGAAACAAGCGAAAAAGTACGAATCGTCAATGGATATTTTGAAATAGATAGATTACTAGATAGAGTATATATACGTACATATACATTAATAGTTGGTCCTGAGCAGCACAGAATGAACTGCCCGAAGCAATCGATTTCTCAAATTTTAAGCTTTTAAAGAACAAAAAAAAAATAAGAAAGACAGACAAATTTTTCTCCGCGGGGCGACGAACTCGTAGACAAACCGCGGCTTTTTTCGCTTATTTCCATTAGAACGACAAACCGTAAACTCGAGGAAGCAAAAAGAAAATCCATTTTTAGATTATATTCAGGAAGCTTTGTATTTCGAATGAAGACTAAAAAATACATTATATATAAACATGAAACGCGATAAAATCATACAAAAAAGGTGACGTGAAGAAAAAGAGTATTAACTAACTATTCGAATAAATTTATCAGACCGCTTAGTCATCGCGTTAAATTTGGAAGTATAATTAACAACCAAACTAGGCATGATGCGTTTATATAAGTTTCATAGTCAAATCGTCCAATATACGTAGAGGACTTTAATGAGATTTTAATCTAACAAGATAGAAATTAAGAATTCAGGCAAGAAGTAATTTTCAGAGACACACGCGCGAAATGAAAAGAAATACCGAAAACAAATTCAACACAAAACGAATTCAACCTAAAAAATTATGTTATGAAGCGAGATGACTGCGTGACAAAAAAAAAGAAAAACGTTTTCAATTGTTCCGATTATATTTGATTCATTAATCGTGAAGACAGATTCTTAACGTTCATATCCATCGCATCGCCATCGAATTTGTTTCAACCGTTGATTGTCTGCAAAGTAAAGCGTTGCCTGTTTTTTCCATGCAGAAAGCAAGTGCACTCTCAAGGTTTAGAGTCCCCTTTTGAATAGCCTCAAAGCTTACCTTAGAAGAAGCCTTAATTAAATTAATATTCAAAAAAATAAGAAAAATAAAAATTAAATAATAACAACTGAGAAAAAAAACATTACGATGATTCTAAAGAACGACTTTGAAGAATGATTTGTGTGAAAGACAGGTTCATATTGGCGCATATATTACATTAAGATTACAATTCTTTTTAGACATTAAGATCATAAGAAAAATTCAAAACGACTGCTTGACGAAAGTACGAGAGGTGTTCGGTGTGCCATACAACCCAACACTGTGTGCATGTGACAATTTGAATGTGATGTCTGTACGTTACTGTTCAGAAAGCATTTCCAATAATATCAACACCAAATAATAAACAAGCAAGAGATGTTTACAAGTTCAGCCAAGGGGAGAACAATGACAACTTATATAGCGTCACGCTGAACGATTACGGAAGAAGTAATAAAAAAAAATTATAATATTAATATTTCAATAAATAAATTTAACAAAAAAAACGAGCATGGTATTAATAAAAACTTCGACTTGCGCGAATGAATGTGATTACAATTAGAGTCGAAGTGATAAAAGCAAAGAATCGTGAACCATTAGGAGACATAAATTTTGATTCAATTGCTAATTCGTCGGTGACCGAATATAAGTTAAACCGCTACTGCATACTCATTAAGAAAAGATTAGGGATAATTACATCCTTCGGCAGTTGTATGGTAATAATCGCATATAGTACGTCTATTTGTTAATGTTTCAGATATTTTATTAAATGTTGATATAATGTACGACGACATTCCTTAATTATAAATGAAAGAGAAGTATGCGAATATGAATATGAGAAAAATGATGAATGCAGAATGACAGATTGAAATGACAGAATGAGCCAAGAAAGAGATAACTTATGAACAAGGTGTTCCCCGAAACTATAGTCTCTTGCAAAACGCTCCATCTGCCTCAGATTACGAACATTCGTGTTATTCGATTCCATGTGTCACTTGTGGGGATTTCCACGAGATCTGCCACGAGACATTTCGCACTGACCAATCCAAATTGTTTGATCCGAATTTCATTTATTTTTTTATTTTCCAAATTTGAAATATCATACTCATTGCAAATGTACATTACAAAATTACGATAAATATATCACGTACGACAAAAACAAATATTTAAGCATGAAATTTGGACATTAATTTGATCTAATCAGCGTGAAATGACTCGATTAAAATAAATTTGTTATTATTGCGATTATAATTTAAACAAAAAAAAAACATAAAGAAAAGCAAAATAAAAGACGCGACTAATGTGTTGCTCGCGAAGTTGTTTCTTAATCGAAATCGATTGGCATATCACTTTTGAAACGAGACTCATGCAAATTCTCATTCTCATCGATAACGCTCTGCTGGTTTGGAGCTGTAGTCATATCGTTAGCGTATAAGTCTGTATGTGAACGATGTTAATTATTGTAATATACAAATCATCAAGTAGGAGCATATCAAACCGTTTGCCTGATGAGTCGGGCATGCTTCGATAGATTTTTTATAAACAGCATTAGTTTGGACCTCTTTTCTCGAATTTTTCTCAACAATCGCGTTTATTTGCGACAAAAGAACCGCAGTCACTCGAAGCAATCGCACCATAGGAACAATTTGAATATATTATCATTTTTTCACCTCTGCGCTGTGTTTTGGGCCCGTCCGTCCATTACACTATGTACCACTGTCATTATTTATTTACTTTTGCAACCTACGTACAATAAAATTGTTATTGCTGAAATTATATGTCTGTTGGCTTGTGTTTCCTTCACTTAGATTTTTCATGCTCTTCTTTCTCACTGCTCCCTAATTCTGTCTTTTCTGTTTCTTTCCTTCATTCTTTATTTTTCTTTTCCAATTTATTTTTCAACGGCAGCACTTGACGTCAAAGGTAAGAAGAGATGGAGTTAATACTGATATAAGTTGACTTTTGTACAACGAAGTTTCGAACTTTCGAAGAGATAAAGTTATATCCAAGTTATAACAATTTTGTTTGTGTTGAGATTTAATTAGATTGCTTTGGAATTTCATAGTTACCGTTTCATACATTACAGGTATTAAATTTAGGAAGGTTTCTTAATTGTCACGCTACAATTTTACGATTCTTAATTTATGTGAAATTAAGTCAATAATCAATGAAAAAGAATATTGTTCATTAACAATTATAGCAATAAATCTGAATTTTTTATGAAATTGTAAATAATTTGTTGTTATATTTACTCCTCAAACTCATTATTTATTCATGAAATAATTATATCTATTTTATTTTTTTCCTATTTTAATTATTTCTTAAGTTATTATTTTGTTTTTGTTGAAACGGATAAATATCTTTCATTTACAGGATAATGAGAATTTTCAATGATTTTCGAACATTTAAATTTATTATGATTTGATGAAATTCTATAAGATATAAGTTATATATTATAATTTACTTATAAAAATATATCTTATTATAAATAATACTTTATTATAAAAAGACTTAAACATTTGTTTATTTCATCTAATTGTATATCATTACATTAATCATATTAGTGGATAAAGCAACTTTTGAACAGATAACAAGAACGATACTTAGGAGAAAACATTATTTTAGATTAACTTTTAATTAATTTTTAGTTTCAAGACTTTTTCCCGTCATATTTTAAATTAAAACATTACAATTATTTTATACTCAATTTGCATATTAAAACAAATAAAGAAAAATCTAAACTTTTCAAAGTAAAATAAAAATCATGATCTAACATTTAACATTTTGTAAATTTCAACTCAATTTATATGAAATATCGATTTTACTTCTTACAATTTTACTGTATTAAATAAACAAGTTCTGCAGCAGTACATAAATGGCGAACGTTAATGTATAATTCAAGCACCTTATAATCTACTTTTATTATTAATCATAAAATTATTTTTTCTACTTTTAAAGTTATGTACAAGTATAAATCATTCTGTAGTGTGTTTCATTATCATATTAATTATACATTATAGTTATAATTTGAAATTTATCATTATTAATATCATGTTCAAGAACTGGTACACCCCTCACTGTGAAATGCCACAAATTGTTTCGTCGAATCCACGTTTAAGCTTCTTTCACAGAGATGCCATCTATAAAATGAAAAAAAATATCAACAAAACTTAATAAAAAACAAATTATATGATACAGTATTTTCTGAAAATATGAATTAAAGAGAAAAATATAAATTATACCTGTGACCCTTTCTATCTTCAACGACGAGTGAATTCAAGAACAGTACAGGACTGATTTGTTCAACTACAGTATCATTGTCTTTTGTATCCTGCGGCTCGGGCTGATACCAGAGGACACCATTTATTCTATCAGATACATTGACAAAGGCACGGAAATCAGTGGCAACTAGTCCATAAAATCTTGACGACTCATTGTCTTGCTCGGGTAAGCTGATTCAAATAATAAAATCATGAATTAGTAATTTGTTGGATAAGAGCCAAAATGTAAGTTTTATATTTCTACAGTAACATAAGTCAATTGTTCTTTAGATTCTAGTAAAAAATTTAAGAAAGATAAAACTAAATATAACTTTTTCAATTTTAAATATTCTATATTATTCAGTATTGACTTTAAAGAAAAATTAATAATATTTATTTTTGTAATTTGTAATAATTAAACAATTTTGTCGTTGTTGAATGTTTCTCACTGAAAGAGTTTTACAATTATATTATTTGACCCAGTTACGCATAAAAAAGAACGTAAAACATTCCACTTTGCAGAGAAAAATTAATTATACTTTAAATTCGTGTATTGAATACAAGAACACAAATGAATAGGCATTGATGTAGTAATTCTAAATGAATTTTTTATTTAGTTTAATTTTATATGGTTATTAGTAATAATATTATTATATGTTGACATATTTTATTGCATGAAACAATGTGTCATACTACCATCAGAAATTTCCAGACATGACGTCTCAATAACTGTTATTTGAGAGATACGAAATTTTGGCTTTTTGCCAGATACCTTTGAGAATACTAGCACGTGTGACATGTTCATGTTTTATTTTTATAGAATTTATTTTACAAATAATCATGAATATAAAATAAAATAAACAGTATCATGTGAAAAATATTATTTACTTTAAAGAAGAAATACACATTTTTTAAAATTATATACAAGATGCTCTATTTTTAACATAAATTTATGTGATCTGTTTCTCATTTTTTTTAGAAAATATAATATTACTGATATTTTTATTATATTGTATATATAAAAATTTAGAGTAATAAGCAAAAACTAAACTAAAAAGCATTTTGAATCATTATATCTTACAGGCAGCTAACTTGGAAAGTTGCGGTACTATTCCCACGTTGAATTTTGAGAAATAAAATTCCTCTCGTCTGCGGAGCATTATCCATCGTCGTAACCGCGACTCGTAGCGGGTCACCTGGAAACTGCGTTGAATGAATAATCTATCGTAAAATTCAATGTTCGTCTCATGGAAAACTCCGAAATCATATTGTGTTAGAATACGATTTTATGAATTTGCGGAATAATAACACAATTATCTCTGTTTAAGCTAAGCCAAAGAGTAATTATTCAACATCATTATATACATTTATTTCAATTACTGTATATTTATAATCAATTTCACTCAGAATATAATAACGTCTATTAAGATGAATAAATAACAAACGACTTCAATTTGTTTTTGAATTGTTCATTATGTCAACTTCAATGTCGTTTATACATTTTTTCATGTATTATGTTTAAAATATATAAATTGTATTATCATAAGTAATCGTTTCATCACATAAGAATTTAATAATTTCTATTTGTTATAAAATGAAATATATCAATTTAATTATTAAACTAACTTTGAAAGTATTAAATTATTCATTTTAAATTTAAAATGATTCACTTTAAGTTGAAATTGTTTAAAGATAAACGTTTTGGTCGATTATATTTGTAAATGATATAAAAGAAAAAGTACCGCAAAATGGAGTTTCGTGTCGAGTTACTGTATAATAAATGCCTAGAGGACCACGATCTGCAGCATATCCCATTTCTTGCGACCACTTTTCTGTCTCTGGTGGGAAGCAAGAGCCGTCCGTAAAAGAGGCTGCTCCTTGAGGACACGGCCAGGATGTAAACTTGCACCCCCCAAGTTGAGACAGTACACTTTCAACGAACAAAGCCCATGCTCGCAAATGGCTGCATGCTATATCTCTATCGAGAAGTTCGTCTGGTAAAAAGTCAATAAGAAGATTACATAAATTTCCATACATATCTAAAGAACTTCATTATACTTTGCAAAATTGTTCACAAATAATAAATATGTGATTTACAAAATTTCGCACTTAATCATAGTGGAAGTGATTGAAAGTATAATCTAATTATTATTTTGTTATGCACTGGAACTCAAATTCAACTTTTAATGAATGTTTTTAAAGTGAAACTTATATAGTTCAGTTGATTATCATATGATAGAGTCGAGAAAATTTGCGCATTGCGACACTAACCCCAAAAGCTGTTACTTATAATATAAAAGATAGTCAAATTTACGTATTTGAAATTTTGTTGATCAAATTCATTCATATTAATATTTCAATATCCTGTTATTTCAAAATTCTACATGATATTATATAACAGTGAACAGTTTTTAATTGAAATTTGTTTTCATAGAATAAACATGTATAAAGTAAATAAATTGTAAAAACGGTTTCCAAGAAAATTAATTTAATCATACCGTTTAAATGAGAAACGACAACTGAGTTTTTCACATCGGTGCATCCAGGTTGTTCCCGGCCTCCGTTAGGGAAAAAATCAATATGACCAATTGGTTTAAACAAACCGAAACCATCCGCAAAATCGATCGATCCATCCGTGTGTATAACATCAACCAATTTAGCATCAGATGCATCAAGTTTACGTGATCTTTCACGAAAGATGCGATTACGGAAAAAGGGCGATGCTGGATCTAATCCCGTGATTCGACCAAGAAGGATATTTCGTTTTTTTAACATTTCAGATGCACATCCGGCAATATGAGCACCGAGACTGAATCCGACAATGTGAACCGTGTTTGGATCAATTCCCAAGTTTATTGCATCAAGAATTATTAATGCGAGTTGACGTCCAACGAGTTCAACATTTGCGACAGCGACACTGTATGATCCGTTCGCTCCTCTCGCCCAGTCAACAATAATTACGTTTGCATCTTGCTGGAAAATATAAAATAAAATTCAAAATAACATTTTCCTCGCTTAAATAATAACATAAAAATACTCAATCAATTCAAATATAACACTAAATATAATTTATTATTATATCATATATTATTATATCATATTAATTTAATCTTAAAAAGGATAACTGAAAGATGAATCAAACAATTGACTATAATATATTAGATTGTATAAAATTGTAATAAAATGAATTTGTATAGGTTAAATTTGTTTTCATTTTCACAAAAAATAAGATTAATCTCAATGTTTCGAGAACACTGAACTTATAAATAAAATATCGCAGTATGAAATAAATTGAGTTTTTCACTCTCAAGCAATACTGATCGGATATAATCTTATTTGTATTAGGATTATGTTAGTTGATGGATAAATTTGATTTTCCCAACAACAAAAACTATTAAAATGAAGATATTGTTGAAATAATTTCGAATTAAAATACTTCCAGTTAAATTATTAATAATATTTTTATTTAATGATTACGTTTAATCATACACGGGGCCAAAAAATACCATTAACCCAACAATGTGTAAATATAGACTGTCTTTTATTGATCCAATATGAAAAAAATGTTAATATAAACATATTTCATATTAACTTAATAGTCTGCCAATATTAGAACACATATTGTTGAATCAAAAAAAAAAACTTTTTTGAAGTAATAGCGAATACAGATCTGCGGTCTATATTGAATAGGTTCACTCACAATAGATACAATTTCGACTTACCATAGAACCAATGGTCAAGCTTAATTGTATCAATATATTGGAGGTTATTATTATGTCAAAATCGATCCAATCAAATGTGCTTTATATTGAGTTGTCAACATTAACTCAATGATCAATTTTGTTGGGTTAATGGTATTTTTTGGCCCCATGTAAATATATAATTTTTGATATTTTCAAAAGTTTAAATTTAATACATATAATTCTGTTACTGTAAGAATGATTTATCACACGTAATATATAACATACGCCATAATTATGTGAGCGTTATTCGATAACATTGCACATTCGTGATTTTGGCAGAAATTAAATCATATAATATATAATTGTACCCATAAATTATGCAATATATATTGAAATACAAATAATTTCTACGGAATATCGATGGTGTAAATGTCCAATTATATTAAAAAATATATTTAAAATAATAGAGGATCAGTAATATATATAGGAAATATTATATTTACGTATTACATATTTGTTCCATTAAATATTTTCGAATATAAGGTATAAGGCTTAATTTGTTTAAATAATATTATAAATTAGATTATTCATGATCTAAAATGGATCTCAGATTTTATATCAATGTTTTTTAATGTAATTTTTTCTTTTCAAGTCGAGATTCATGCAAGAATTAATTTCAGTATCTGATTGAGACAAGATTTCCTGTATACAATCTGATCTTGAAAATTCTGGGTGAAATAAAAGTGCTTTCATTCCAAACACGTAAGAAGAAAATGTAATTTTGAAATATAAAATAATATAAATATAATTTATAAACTCAATGTATATATGTGATACATACGTATTTTACATACTTAAATAGTCTACATGAAGTGCTAACATAATTAAGATTCTTTACTTATTTAAAATTTATATTAAAAATTACACTCAACATGAATTATTAATTTAAAAAGAAGTATGTGCAACTTCATTGAATATCTTGAAACATTATTATCAACGAAAATATTCTTGATAATTTATCATCACTGTAAAAATAGGTTTTGGTTTATTTTCTTAAATTCAGTAAAATATTCTTACATTCAGTATAAAATGTTCTTAAATTAAGTTTAAATTGTCTTAATTAAGAACATTTTACACTGAATTTCAGAATATTTTATACTGAATTTAAGAA
>JABFPJ010002600.1:0-18921 GCA_022817425.1 Gryon sp. ZL-2020
ATCATTCATATTTGCCAATAATTGATAGCTTAGTGAATTCGAAAATTGGGTGAAAATTGGGCAATCCTTGAGTCGCAGCTTTGGGGAGTTATTGGGCAATTCTCACGATCGGGATGTGTTTATAGGGTTAATACACTTTTTATTTGGGATACCAAAAATCAACACAAAAAATTAATATTATAACTTTCAATGTAAAATTTACATTAAATTTTAATGGTAACATTTATAATCAATAAAAAGTTAAATTATATTAAAAATTATTCTTTCAGACATTTCTGTATTGTTTATAAATGCATATAAAAATGCTAAAGTTCATGTTTAATTCATTGATGTTTTGTTTATTTAAACATATCAAAAGGATCTTATTTTGCAATTTTAAAAATACCAATAATCTTACATTAATTGTTAACAAGCAAGCATGCGATAATCGCAAATGAAATGCACCTTTTAATAATGATTAGAATCCTACAATAATTAGAATATTACTATTATTAAAACAGTAAGTCATATTTTATTTTCATTCATTTAATTGATTTAATTCATCATATAATGCAGTCATAAGTGCACGTAAGTGCACTTATGACTGCATTATATGACGTAAGTATTATTATGTACACTCAAAAAATTATTAATTGATACATGTCTTTCATAATCTAGAATAAAACTAGAATTTTCAATTAAAAAGAAAATGAAAATTCAAATCGAATTCATATCTACAAAGGTTAGTTTCAGAAAAATGAGTTGAGATCTCGGTCATAAATCACGATAGCTGATTGTAATCGGACTTTTCCAGGACGACACGTCACTTGAATGATCATCAACGTCATCGTCATCGGTGATACGCGGAACAGGCGTTTCGTCATTGGCGAGTGTGAGTTGTTCATTGATAAGTCATTCGTGCACACGATTCCACGTGTCGCGTGCCTTTTATCTGCGCGAGGTGTTTCGCAGTAGCAACCGCAAAAATTAGCATACTCGTTGTCCATATCCGACGAGTCATGTGTGTAAGCACAACTCAGAGGTCGCTTAGATGAAAGTGTATTTGCGATACTTGTACACTTCAAATCAAACAATTTGGTTCTCCTTGAAACTCCCCTGGAGTCATTCATATCAACGCTGAATAATGCGTATTCGATTATTATCGGTGCAATTATTTGATTCCGAAGAGGATAACCAAACAAACGACTTTTAATTAGCTGTAATTGTTATTTTGGAATACATTATGTTTATCAGAATAAAAGAGAAGTAACGATAATAAATGGCGATTTAACGTTGTATTATATAAAGTATTAGTTTTTTTAAAAAGGAATTCAGAAAAGGTATAATTTCATTTTCTTTCGTTGTATTTTAAAAAAATATTGACGAAATGTGAGAAAAAATTTGTTATAATAATGTTCAAAAATCTTCGAAAGCTAATTACGAATTAAAAGATTGTATCTAGGATTATATTTTCACAGCTAAAATTAATCAAACTTAATTATACTTGCAAGATGAAGTCAGTATGCAAATTTCTGAGAACTTCGCTAATTCGAATCCGCGTATTTAAACTTCCGAAACAGTTGTAGATATATACTTGGCAAGTGAACGTACTTTTTCGTTGCTGATAAGCACGATTAAGTCGAACAAGTGTTTCCGAGTAGCGAGGTCGATTTAAGATTATACTGAGTTCAACGAAATGTTTTTTTTTCATCATTAAATGATGAGTCTGTCAATCGAACAACATGATGTTTAATCGAGGAAATCCCTGATAATATAAGCGAATATGATATTTATTTGTCGTAAAATAATATTCTTCGTTAATGAATATGTATATGTACATTTATGAATTATAGATGTAAGAATATATTCTTAGACGGATTTCTTGCGATTCGAATTTTAAATGACGGACGACGTAAAAATTGCCTAAGAAAAAGACGCCTATTTTTAACAGTAAAGTTTCGTAAATTATCTTTCTTTCTTCGCGGCTATTTTTGCATTCTTCCCTTTCATTTGTGTTTATTTATTGTACGCACATTTCACATATATACATTATACGACGGAATATATTTTCGTATAATTAGAATAGATCCATCACTATTTTCGGACATATACATTTCGATGTCAACGATCGTTGCTTGCAACATTGTTTTGAATGAGGACAATAACGTTTGATTATGTAATTTGTTTATAAGAAATTGGGCGTTGTTTCAAATAATGGTTATATTCACATATCACATATGTTTATTAGTTATGCAACTTTCAATTACTTATATTAATTATGTATAAATCTGTACTTATAGTAAAAGAGAACTCTTCAATTTTTTTATACTTCATAATATTTGCTTGCGTTATAAAAAATGTGCAAAAAAATGACATATATAATTTTCATTTGTATACTATTTTGCATTTATTAACTATAACTAGCCATACTTAGTTATAAATAAACATTCATATTGACATAAAATTATTATTCTAATTTGATGAGATAGAAATATCAGTCTCCGCTGATTATTTCTATATATATATATATATATAAATGTTTGATGAATTACATATATAATGTTTGAGCATATTTTATTTTTGTAGATATGTGTAGATTTTCAATTAATTGGTAATTTTAGTTGTTAAATAAATAAATATGATATGATTATTTGGAATTATTATTAACATCATGGAAAGACTTAATTATGAAGAAATTTGTAATGATTCTAAACAGTGTAATTAAAATCAATCTCTTCATGCACATAATCTTTTTCTTGATCGTGTTAAGTATATTTTTCCACGTACAATTTGTATAAATAAATAATGAAATAAAACAGTATATTATTTATGCAAATTTTATCCAATATAGACTGTAAAAACTCTTAATGCTTACATTTTCCTGATTTCGAGATTGGAAACTTTCTCGTATAAAACCAAGCGTGATTGAAAAATTGCGCATTTGTGGTATTTTTTAAAATATTAAGTTTCGTAATCGACACGTTTCATTTGCGGATCAAACTACGCAAACTTACGTTCCGTTTCTCGGGGCAGAAGTACTGTAAAAATAAGTATAAGATAACGCGTCGTTTTTCAGCCGAAGCTCGTAAACTCGCTAAATTATGTCATTATGTCTCGTTATATTACCGAGTGCAAACCAACGTTATGACAAACCGTGCACTTTAACGTTATGTGCGCGACTTTTTTCTCTCTAATTTGCCGTAAAACTTTACATTTATGGAGATTGATAATTACTGTTTTAGAAATAAAGGAAACAACTTTTTTTCTGTTAAAAAATGATATATAATTTTGACATCACTTCAATTTTGTGTGAACTATTTTTATGTTTTCAATCATTAACGTTCGTGAAAAATAAACATTTTGCATGAATCTTATTTTGTGTTTTGTTAAATTTTATAAATTACATTGTCTTATTTATAATTTTAACATCATGTTTTTCTTTCAAGCCAAACATGGGATTCAGTCAAAACTTGCTGAGTTTCAAAATCATTTTGTTTGAGTCATCTAATGAACGATGTATCATGTTTTTGTTATTAACAAACTCGCATCAGACGTCGACAAAGAATGAAATACACCGAAGACTATGTGAAAGATTTTACGTAAGTCACGTTGCGTCAGGAGCTACGGTTGTAAAGGCGAAACAAAGTGAAATTGCAATGATTCATTGAATGAAAAGTTTGTCGCCTCTGTAAAATATGTTCGCGTAGGTTGGCACTTAGACATTGCGCGCGATTAATAAACCAGCATCCCGATTTCGATTGGAGTTCCGCGTCAAATTCAATTGACGACTCATTATGTGTGGATTATTCTTTCAACGATGCCATTCATAAAACAAGTCACCTTCAATTTCCGCTCTGAATTAGTCCAGCTAATTATTCGTTTGACAAATGTCCAATAATGTTTCGACTGAAACAATTATTCATGTTAAAAATCCGAGCTGTGGTTATAAAGCGGTTCTTGATTATTTATTAACACTCAATTAGACCTTTTTTGCAAGGTATGCAAATTTCATTAGTTCGGAAAATTAAATTTAGCGACATGAAAGATCAAATTAGAATTTAAAACTTGAATTATTGATTTCATATTAACTTGACATTATATATGCTTTTATTTTTATTTTAATATAGAGATAAAATATATTTTAAAAGATTTCCAAGATAAATGAAAAATTTAAAAAATATAAAGATAAAATATATTTTAAAAAATATTTAGTAATTAGAACTTTTAATGAACTTTTATTAGGAGAATATAAATAAGAATTTGCTAATGAGTTAATTCGTTATTTATGTTAATTTTTAATTTCAAAGAGAAAAATGTTCTCTTTGATAGTTGAGTTGGATAAAGCGAATAATTTGCGGCGTAGTTGGACGGAGAAATCAAGTCGCATCGAAGGCTTCATTTATATCGAGAGCCTCTCAGGTACTGCGATGCAATTGCACATACGTAGCAAATAGCCCTAGAGCGAATATCGTATGGACTTTCTTGACCCACTTGCCTAATAGATTCGTCTCTGTGCTTTTGATATACCGATGATCTTCTCTGCCATCGTGCTTTCGTGTAACAAGGTCGGCATTAACTTTATCCACTTACAAGCGCAAGCTTCACCAATTACACAACTTCAAATTCATTTTGCAATGATTGTAATCATCCGATAGTTTCTAACTAATCATTTTCAGATCAGTGATTTAGTGTTTAATATACAAAATACTTAATACCTAGATGATATATAAAAATAGTTACTTTTCAACTTTTTGTATGGAAAATTCAATGTAACAATTCGATGTAAAACATTCGTTTGTAGAAATTACTGTACTGACATTAAAAAAGATAAACAAAAATGTCATTGAAGACTTTATTTACATTTGAGTTTGTGTTTACTTTGTCATTTCTCCTTAATTTCTTTCATTCTCGTTTACGCATTGATATTTGTTGACATTTATTTGCAATATGGATATGAAATTTTTCGTGTTTATAAACTAATAACATTTTTCATAAAAATTCACCGTAATCGAATTTCGCAATATACAATTCATATGTTTGATTCGAAAAGTTGAACTTTTAAAAATGTTGCGTTTCAATTTTAAAAATTTAACTCACCAATATGGAATTGTTCGAACACTTTATTTTACTCACCTGTAACAGAAAGAGAAAATTTTTTTCGTTAAAACCACATAAAATGAATAGAATGAAGTAGCTTTATCATGCTCGTTCAATTTCATACAAGGAAAGTGTGATTTTAAATTCAATTAGGAAAGAGAAGTTCGCCGAGGCGAACCCTTTATACGACGCAGTTGCACAAATTGAATCAAAACGCATTCATAAATGACTGTTGCAGCGAACTCGTCGCTTCAAGTTCATTGGACTTTTGTCATATGAAATAACTCTTTGTCACTCTGTTACAGCAAATTAACGTTATGCAGTTATATGCGAAAAACAACCTGTACGACCTCGTTCCTTTGCCTTTTGCAATTCATAATTATTCTCTCGTAAACTTCTTTTATATGTAAATACCAAAATCTGTCGTTTTCATGATTCCACTATAAATTTATTTCGTGATTAAAAACAATTAAACAAATTAGATAAAGAAAATACGTACTCAAAAAAAAAATAAGATTATACTTAAAATAGATTGCTAGTAAAACTAATAATTAAAAATTCGTTTTTTCTTCTTAATTGATTGACTTTCGATTTCAAAACTAGTCAGAACAGAAATTCAAAATCGAAAGTAGACATAAAATGTTTTATGACTTTTAATTTGGAGAGAAATATATCGTGTAAGTATATGTTGAGTCTACGTGTAAGTATGTATTGTTTCCGCGAAAGTTTAATTTTGTTTGTAATGGAAGCGCCGTTGAAAGTGAGAAAAATATCGGTCGAGGTAAAGTATTAAATGGATTGCCATCGAAAGTGTTTGAAAAAAGGAGATAAATAAACAATCGTTAAAGTCTGGTGAACGGCATTTATCGATCGTGTTAATCTTTTACGTTTTCAGGTTTTCTACTAGATTTCATCAAATAAGTGGATCATTTCGTTATATAATTCTTCAGTTTTACGATCAAAACTGGATTAACTTGAATCAAGTTTTTACAAAATGTATGACAAATTAATAAATAAACAACATGGAAGGAAAATTATTTTTAATTATAAATCTAAAATAATAAGACTAAAAATATATTACATAGTGATTAATTATTTAATTTCACCATAATATGAAAATTACTCTTATCTTTTTCGTTTAAATTAATCGGCCTCTCTAATCTGAAATCTGAATTTTAATCGCAGAAAAAGCCAGTTTTTCATTCGCAAAGTTCACAGACACATAATAACCATCCTTTGAAGCGTTGCAAAACGATACTTAACAAATGTTGGCGTTATCATACTGCATCATCAAAACTGGTGTTCGATTGTTGATGAAAAAACGATGAAATGGCGGGTAAATCGTTAATTTAGTGGCATTCCCAACGTTGACCATGTAATTTTAATTAATAATCATTGCTTCTAACGATGCATTGTCTTTTAACGCAGAATTTACTTTTTTATCATTGTCTTACTTTAACATTTTGTCAGATATATTAGTATCTTGCTAGAGTCACTAATTTTCTACCTCGGTAATACTAGGTCTTTCTGTTTTCCGCTTGATAGATAGTTGAACTGGGATGTTTGTTTACAAATCACTCCATTGCATTGGTGAACGTCTTAATATTTTCTTCATATACTACTGGATGGATGTATATTTGGGTTGACTGTTGTATTACAACAAATATCTAACTGTTTTTCGCAATATAATTTTGCAAGTACTATTCAATTTATTATTAGTTCATTTACTATGTCTGTGGATCGGCGTGTCCTTATTCTCGTCAGACCCGATTAATCCGGTATTTTTTTGGTACTTCAACAAAAAGTAAACTGGTAAACTAAAAGATATATGTGCTTTGATTAACTATTAGACATTGACTCATCGTGAGAGAATATCAAGTCTGCTGTTTTTCCGATCATCATTTTACTTTTATCATTATTTATACAAAGCCTATAATTGGAGCTAATTTCTTGTAATTTACGTAGATGTTCCTTATTAGATGCAATAAGTGTCCAATTTCTCAAATTTTGTCTCATATTATTCTCGCTGTATAGGTTAATGAGAGTAAGAGAAAGCATACCGTTTTGTCATTACATTGAATATACAATTTTTGCATTAGCAGAATTTATATTTTGTAAATTAAAACTAATTACGAAAACTAAATATTTTGGTGTACTCATTTCTAGTATAAGTGCAATCTAAATGTTGTTCTACTTCAAGATGTTGAATACTTGTTATACTAAAAAATCTTGTTTTAAATAAAAACAAGTTTCATCTTCCAATTACAATGTGTTACATATTCTGTTATGGATGTTGTATTTAACTAAAGTATTACTACCTAGTTATTTAGATGTTTTTTCTATTTTATCAGCCCTGGATTTTCTACTTGTATTTTATTATGGAGATGTTTGGTAGTTTGGATTTTCATGTCTGTTTATTTATTAGCATTTATATTTTTTATCATATACCGAGAAAAATTTTATTTGCTATTCATGTAACTGCTACTGAAAATCATGTTACATTTACAGGTATTCCATAAATCCATGCCTTCATAACTTTTGAAAACGAACAGGAAGAAGTGTACTTTAAATTATCTATTATTTTCTAGAAATTATTATATACGATTGTGTATGTTTCAATGCATAAGCAATGAAATATACAATGGATTTTCAAATATTGTATTGCTTGTTTGAGAAAGAATTGTCTTCATCTGTATCATTGGAGCTTATATGTAATTTCAAAAGATATTGTATTTTTGAATGAAAGTAATGATTTCTATGATTTTCTATCACACTGATGTGAAACTTCTGATTCTTATTTTACAAAACAGTGGAATGAAATGGATGGAAAAAATGGATCTAATATCATAAATTGAAAGTGTTTTATTAGTTCGTATTAAAGTTTTCTATCTACTTCGTTCATTAATGAAATCTTCAATTATTGTTAAATGGTCGTCTATAAAGAATACAACTTTCGATCCCATTATGACAATTTTTTCTTACGATTAATAATAGTTTGTACCAACATTTCTAATAAGAGTATTTCAATTTTGCTGTAACATTAAATTGTACCGAATATTTATTGGTGCATTTTATTTCGTTAAAAAATATACATTAAATAAATTGTGATCGATTTAAGAAATATTTTTATTTTATTGTCATTTTGATATTTCACGGTATAGTTATTTATATTTTAAAGAATCAATTTCATCGCAAATATAAAAAGTAGTTGACGTCATATGATATTGACTTTATTTTGAAGAACATGCGATTCAATTTTGACATTACTTTCTTGGTATTTTCTTATAACATCATCGAATTTCGTCGATTTATATTTGTTTGCAACAAGTTTGTAATTAAAGATTTAATTTTTCTAAAATATATTCACGTTTTAGAGATCCCAGCGTCTATTGTTCTAAACAATTTGTTGAATAAACTCATAAGACATCTGATAGAAATATAATAATAATTATAATAACAATAATATATATGTGCAACTTATGTTTTTCCAAAGATAGCCGTTTCAAGATAATGAATACGAGTAAAAAATATTGAAAATTGTCCGTTTTCTAAAAATTTAATAACAAATTATTCATTGAATTGGTGAACAGTTTAGTTAACATGATTTTCCATGAGCCATTAATCAGATGTATTCATCAGTATATGTTTTAGCATTAAGATGATGTATGACTGCAACATATCTTTAATCTATTAGCTGCTGATAACACAGTTAGGTAAATGGAAAGTGGTGAATGGTATAAGATGATCTATATATTATATTGATACTAAATCATTGATACGTTAAATAGTTCTTAAGTTCAAATCTGTGTTAAAGTAATAAAATAAACGCAGCTTAATCTTTTGTATTAATCATTTTTTGAAAGATTGAATAATCATGTTTCGTTATAAAAATGTATAAAAAGTAATCAACGATAAACACTTTGAAATAAAACAAAACAAAAGAGATATTATCGAATGTGTATTGAATCACAATAAATATAATATAAAAAGTAAATTATTTGACGTTATGAAATTCGTATCATATGAATGAAATATAAAACAAAAAAAATAAAAAATGTAAAACATGCATTTTTATTAATCTTTATTTTATGTATGAGTTGGATTTAAAAAATCAAATTATTATTATTATTATTGGCTGTCAAGATATTTTTTCACATATTTATTTCGCATCTCATTTCTTACACATTCAAATCACTTCATATTTTAAGATGAAATATTTTTCAGCGACCAAGGAAAAGTGATCAGGTCGGTTTCAGAGTTCAGTATTTGCGACCCTGAGTGGCAAACGTGTTGACGGAAACAACGCGCAATTTGTTTTAGCAAAACGCATGCGGAGCACGTAAGTGTGTTTAATAACGTGCGCATTAACTCAGCAAAGAGAGGAAACGAGTAAAAGAAATAAGAAAAAAAAAATAATGAAAATAAATAACGAGAGGAAATAGTAGGTAATGGAAATCGCACGAAGGAGAACGGCAATTCGGAGGAAAGGTTGGTCTTTAAATTGCTTGATCGGACGTTTTGTTCAACGGTTGTGTGACATGAAATTTTAAACTGAGACGTTAATTTTAATTGACCAATTAAGGACGAAGGAAAAGCATGAAGAAAAATAAAATGAAAAAACAATATAAACGTGTTTATCTTTTACGGTTTTGGTCAATTGTGGGTTTTAATGGTACCACGTATTATTCTTATCATAATTACCACTGCTAAGAATATGAAGACAATTTTTATCTCAACTAATGATATTATAGTTAAAGTGTTTTATTTTCCCTCGGTGAAAGATAACTTCTACTAAAAACATTTTTTTCAAGAAGTTAAAAAATTTTTCGTTTCTCAAATAAAGTGATAAATATCGTTACTGATGAAAAAAATATTTTCCAAGGAAAATTGATATTTCCACGAAATGATGCGAAGGTTTTCTTTTGTTTTAGATATTCAATTTGCAATCACAAGACAATCATAAATCATTTGAAAAGAAAAGAGTCCAAAGTGCTGACATGTCTTCAAAGAATCTATGCATTATCCACACGCTCCCCTTTGATAAAATCGCCGTCATAACGCATGATAAGGAGTCTAGGGACATTGATATTGCGCCGTATGCGATGAGGAAATTGCTTTTTTTTGTGCAGTCGCTTAATACGCAAATTGAGAGCACGGCTTGCCTACGATGCAACAATGATATACATTGTGTGTATTTGAATCAAATGTTCTTGAACTGCAGATCTAATTTAACATTCTATCTTTTGCGAATAAAAACAATAACAACAACAAAAAAGGAAACAAATGGGATATAATTTGTTTCTTTCATGCAAATTCATGACGCATTCATATTTGATTTATATTAATATTTATATTCACTATCATTGAAACTGATTTATTATTTAATATTAAAGGGAAATAAATTTCAATTATTATTTTTTTGATACAAATTGAAAAAAAAACTTTTTACGTGTGCTTATGATAACAATTCTTACGCAAGACGGGTGAAATTGTATTGATAAATAATCAACAAGTTTGATTTGCAGTACTCGTTTGATATTATTAATTTTTTATCTAAATAATACCCGTATTTAACTTTGTGTATTGTTAGTTCTTTTAATTTTTTCCGTAGCACTTTTTAGAAGCAAATAAAAACGTGGAAATTGAAACTGATTGTAATTTAACGGTGACCTAATTAATTTTTGTATCTATAAAAACGGAATTATCAAAAATGTCAAAGTTGAATAAAAGAGTGAAAAACGCATGGGCGACGACAGATTAAGTATCACACAAGGTGAACTTTTGTGTTCTCGTATGATAACTGCGTTGGCCAAATGAATGAGTAACGCATTTTGCAACTGCAATATATTTGAAATGTACTCGCGGCGTAATCAGCGTGAACATGTGCGCGCTGATTACACCGGATACATATCGCGTATTTTTATCCCTTCGTTCGGTTCCTTTGTTAAGAGATAATGCGAAAATTAATGACGTTTTATACCAACAATTTTACTTCTTTTGCATACTTCAATTATCAATGTTTCATTTTTTATCCGATTGACAGTCTCATTTAATATGTGTCTCGGTTTGCAGTAATTTGCAAAAAATATATTTAAGATAAAACTTAATAAATATAAGCCAAAGTAGATTAAGTTGTGAATAAAATTATAAAAATGTTATTTAATTTTTTGAATGATATAAGAAAATATGGTTCTTAACGTTGCTTATGAACTTAACATTTATGGTCAAAGAACGACAGATTTTTGTTGTGATCTTTCACAAGTTTTTTCCCACAATCGATTTTTTTTACTAAGATAATGTATTTACACTGAACATTTATGTAACGCACGATTTTACAATTTATACATATGTATTATTTGTATTACAATAATATAATAAATGGAAATTCTATGGATTCTATGTAAGTACACTGTAAATACACTTTATGATGTAACAAATAAGTGTTAATGTAATACGATTAAATCATTGAATAAGATTAGTGTTACACATGTCAGATAATCATGTTTTACTATAATCTACCATTGTCTGTTACTATAAATATTGCAACGAAAAATATACAATCTCATATGATTTTTATGCTGTTTTTAATAACTACTTAGACAGAAAAAGCAAAATTCCGATATATAATTTTTTATTACTTATTAACGACCATAACATTGCAATGTAATAAATTTTACGTACATAAATTTTCAAGATAAAGTTTTCTTAAGTCGATAAATAGACACAAGAGTCTTAGTCAAACGTCGATTGTCTTAAAAGTAAAGGCTGATCTATTTTGAGTTATCTGAAGTTTTTTCTACGTATGTTTGGCAAGCGATAATGGTTGTCGAACTTTCGACAGAATGAAGATAATATGGATCCGCAGCGCAATAAGGCAGTCTCAGCGTGCTGAAATTCACATCGAACAAGTAGCAAATACTTCGCCAAGAATTTCATTATTAACGGCCTTGAACCAAATTCGACCTGATTGTACTTCCGTCGTCACACAAAATCTGCTGTTCACACGACGAATAATAACATAAAATGAAGAGTTTCAAAAAAGAATCCTGTTTACCTTCAAATGCTCTCTTATTGAATTTTACGAGAACAAATTCTTTTAAGTATCCCAATATTCTTTCAATCATAACTGCAAGTGTAACTTATTAAAATTCATTGAATCTCAAATAAACTAACCATACATTTTTTGATGGAAGTAAATTAAAAATAAAACAAAAAAACTTTGTACCTTAAATGCAGTTTTAATTATATATTACATAATAACGTTTAGTTAAAGTTATTGCTTTATAAATAATAAATATTTAGTTTACTCTTTTTTAATTGAATTTTCTAATTATTAATGTTGTTTTAGATTGTAGCAAAAAATTTTTTTTCATTTGAATGTGACTTGATTTCTAACTTTATAATATTAAATTACGTAAATAGATACATCAAACATTATAGATTAAGTGTGAAATATGCAAATATTTCAATTCATTTAATTAACATTTTCTGTGAAAGTCGATTTCAAGATAAAAAAAACGTGACGAGATGTGAATTTGAATGTGTATTTGAATTGAACGACAGCAACTGCACTCGTTACGCAAAAGTTATTCTTTGTTTTTAGATGTGAGTGCTTAGATTGGCGATTGAGACGATGTGGGTATATCTGTTTGACATTCTATTTATTAAACACATTTTTTACCCAATTTCAAAATTTAAAATGAGATGATAATTCCTAAATTTCATTTAAGTAGATTTTGATTATGAGAAGAAGAAAAGTGTATAATTTTTATAAAAATTTGTATAAAAGTGAAACTTCAATATAAAAAAATTTGAGCGATTTATCCATTTTGATTGTATTTTTTTAATTTCAAAGAAACATGTGCCGCAATTTAATAAAAATTGCAAGAGTATGAAAAATACAGTGCAATTTCTTCCGATTTGTGTATGTTTAATTAAAATTGAGATTAATCACTTTCAAAATTCTTTTACAATGAATGCAGAAAACAAAATGTATTACGAAAAAATGTATATCAGTATACGTGCATATTACATATTTCAGAATAAAATGTTTCCGTTCAATCAATTTCAATGGAAGTATTTGTTTACTTAATTATCTTTCGTATTTGTAACTTGGTATTGCGCTTTCAACAATACTCTATAAATCAAATAAATTGCCTTTTGCAATTAAATCAAATATGATATATCAGTTTTTATATAGATATCATTACACGTCAAACTTTTATAGATTAATATTTTATTAAAAAAGTTTCACAAATATATTTTCTTTAAAATATGTACATATATACAATTAAATATAAATAAGCGTTTATATGAAAAATTGTTATTAACCAAGCATGAGAAATAAATTTGTTAATTTATTGTGGAAGGATAATGAAGTAATACAATGCATTTGTTTTCCAATTGTATAGACGTGGATGCTATTGTTAGTGAAAGTAACTTACAAACTGAAGTATGATAATACTGGAATCATTAAATTAATTAATTCAGTGAAACTGTATCGCGAAAAGGATTAACACTAAAGTAAATACCGAAAGTCACGACATTATGGTTTATGTAAGATGCATTACAATTATAAATAATGAAACGTTGATTTATATTTAAAACAAAAGTCTTTGAGTTGGATGATTATAGAGATTTTTCAGGATTCGTTAAAATGCGAATTTTTCATAAATAACAATTCATTTATAATTTCTTTGGTGATGAAATTAGTTCTTGTTGCAAAAGAAGATATTTTATTAGCAGGTAATTAATGTTAAGAAATATTTGCTACAGTTAACTCAGATTTATTAAAAACTAGTTGAAAAAGTCATTCGGGTCATGGTTTTTTCTTAACCATGATTGACCTTTAGTTGACCTAATTTTCGAAACACGGAAATTCTTATAAATACACTCGAAAATCTGAAAAATAAAAATGTTGTAAAATTTCCTTTGTTAAACCTTGTGAAATTCAAATTAAAAAAAATATTTCGATATTTTATGATTTGTATAAAAATACAACGATTTATTTATATTCTAATTTTATCACGGAAATGAGTTTAGTATTTTTTTATTATTTAATCTAATTTAAATGGAACTGTCTCATCTTGATTTAGTTGAATTTAGTTGATCATAGTTTAGTTTTTTTTTTTTTAGTTGATCATATCTTTGTTATTTTATGACGTATAATTAAATGTAATAAATCTAAAGCATCATTTTATCTGATTGAAATATTGATAAACGTAAAATCAATTCTACGAAAACTGTTGTTTTGCAGATGTTGTCGCGTGCGTACGGATGCGTATATTGCATAAGGAGTTTGTAATATAGGTCTCAGCTCTGTGCCAGAAACCAAAATATCACGTCAAATCGCGAGCAACGGTTGTCCCAAACCCTAACCTCATTTGGGGTTTGCTCAGCTGAGCCAGGGCCAAATGCTGATTAACTGCAAAGGCCATTGTGCCATTAAATTACAAAAATCAAAGTCAAGTAACAAATTGAAAATATCAATCAATTAAAATCAATACCAATAAATTAAACTTAAATAATAATGTCTGGCATTTGTAGAAAAAAAAATTAATCAATTTTTTCAACTTATTTTTTAATGACACAAGAAGAATTTAAACTACACTTTTTTTATGTTATACTCTTTTTAAATTATAACTTTATTTCAAATTGAAACATTTTATTTATGCAAATACGTTATGTGTCGCTGTAAATGTAATTTATTAATCCCAGCATTCCTCGTGATGAACATTATTTGCGCTACAAAAAACATTTGTGCGTAATATTGTGTATTCCAATTTGCATTAAAAATAGCCAAAGACAAATGATTTTTCATTTAATGCTAGCAAAGTATCAATTTTCATTCAATTATTATCAATCGCATATGCACAAGTCAATAAAATTTTCGATTTGCTGACGTAATTATTCGTTTTTGCGACAGAAAACATACAACTAATAATCTAATAAGAATATAAAGAGTCAGAAGAATTGACATCGGCAAAGGTATTTTAATAAGGATTCAAGATTAAGTTGTAAATGGAAACAAATACAAATATTTTTCTCTTTATAATATCTCAGAATATTACAGGGGTGTAAAAATATATGTTACAATTATTATCAGTTTCATATCAATTATCTATATATTATCAATTTTCATATTAAAAAAATTTTTTTTTAATCTGCACTGTTTATGATGTTATGTCATAAGAGTTAATTTGTTAAAATGAAATGTTGAACATTTAATATATCTATATATTATAATTTGTTAGCAAGTTAATTTTATTTTAACAAATTTACCAAGATATCTTGCAATGAAACCGGCATCAGGGAACACGTGGACATATCACCACCAGCAAGTATCCTCGAGGTTGAGCACAACTACGGCCACTATCGGGTTAATTTTCATACATTCCTTCCTCCTTGATAATTCACTGTAAACAATTTATTGACCAATTTCGCGATGCTATTTCTCGCCGATCACTTTTGTCTTCATAATATATAATACGAGCTCTGAATTTTGTCTAAAAATGTTTTATCCCTCTTTTCAATGTGCATTAGCTTAAAACAAGCATAGATGTTGTTTTGATACTTTTTGTTATATAAAATGTCGTGTGCCCCCACTTGAATATAACAAGTAGACAATTAATCGATCGGCAATAATCGATTAAAGCAAAAGTCGGTCGTTGAAATGTGACATCGTGAAGGAAGAGTTGTTAACCGGAAAGTCAAGTGGAAACTGTCTGCTCTGCTTCCACAAAGCGCGTGAGCGCTAGTATATTAAATTAGTCCGCTTAGTCTCGTTCTGCTCGCACGTTTCAATGACAACTTTTTTGCCATGAATACAATTTCGCGTGAAAATATCCCATACAAAATAATTCTTATTTCATAACTAATTCAATTAAATTTAAATTTCAATATATTCATATTATTTATGTAATATAAATAATAAAACTTTCATTCTTCAAATTGATTAAACATTTTAACTATTGAATTGTGAAGAAACGTATTTCTTTTCAAAATTAATTTACGTTTTTTATTTTGCATATTCAATCTTTTGTCTTCAATTTCAATATATATTATTATTATACTGACTAATAATAATGGCATGGCTTATAGAGCGCTGCATCGATATCCTTTTGTCGAGTATCGATACAATGCAACATGATCACGTCCGTTGAAAAATTGCTAAGTATCTCTTTAGAACATCGAGTGATTCGTCTCAATTATTAGTAAATAAAACGAATTTATTTTCAACGAGACTATCAGTCTAAAAGAATGATAAAAATTTGATTAAATAAAGAAGAGAAATAAAAATATTGTCTATCTCAAAATATATTTATTCAAAATAAAAAATTAATTATAATAAATATAAATTTTTAGTGAAATGAAAGTTTTTTTCCATCGTTTTTAAAATATTTTTCTTTAATATGTTTCTTAAAAATTGTGTTTTTAACACAAAACAGTTACTTTTGTCAAATTTTTTAAGACCGCACAGACTGTTTTCGATTGATTTTGACAAGAGTCACATTTTGCCAATAAATGAGGCACATTGCACAAAGTGAGCGTAATTTCTAACGAGTTTTCTCACGCTTCAGTGTCGCTTCTTGCTGGCCTCCGTATTCCTCTGGTCCGATAGATGTCGACGCATCTGAGGTCGACATATGCCAGGGGTAACTTTAGGTAATTTGATACTGGCTTTAGGCCAAGCATCACTTTAGTACCGAAAAATAACTTGTCTTCACTTTACTAACAATGGACTAGATTTCAAAAAGCCGAATAAAATTCAATCAATTTCAATTGTTAAAATATTTTTTTAGTATAAATAATGTCTAAAAATATATAAATTTGAGTGAACAAAAAGAGTATTTAAATAAATTAAAATTTGAAAAAAAAACAATTCAAAAATTTTTTTTGAATAAAATACATGCTTTTGTACGAAAAACAAAGACTTTGTTTAAGAACTTAAATGAAAGGAGAATATTAATAATTGGATAAATATGTACGTTATTTCGAAATAAGAGAGAACGTGACAGAATTGACCTTGCAATTACACGAATTTAGTAAGTTCGATCTACACGAAACAAAGTTAATTACATGAACGATATTTCACGTATTACCGAATGACGTCAGTCAGAACGCTCGGACATTAACTTCGTAACATCAACCACCACATATATAAGTATTCACCGATAATATGTTAATGTCATATTTTACATTCCGTCAACATATTGTCATTCGTTAGCTTGTTTATGATTTGGTATAGTGCAATTTTGATTAGATAAGTGCTGATTGGACTTGATTGGAAAGCTAGAGTATTAAATGATAACTTATATTGGATACATCTACTTTTTTATTTCGATTTTATGATGTATTAAAAGATTGTGCATGTATCCTATATTATATGTCAATACCTCTTCCGAAGAAGGACATTTTCCGGTTAATCAATGGAAAAATGCATTTTGCTATTCATGAAATATGAGGAAAAGTGAAATATCTGTTAATAAAAATGTGAAACTAATCAATTAGCTAATGAAACATATATTTTACGATCGTAAAATTGTGAAAAACCGTATTTTTAAATTAAAAACCTTCTGTAATCAAACAAGCAAACAATAGTAAAAATTTTAAGTAGTATAATAAGTATTATGGATTCCCAATATTTTGTCAAAAGTTCAATATTTGATTAATACGAATGTGAATTTTATGTAATATAAATGGTAATTGAACTTTTATCATCTCGTATAGTTTCGAGTCTCCGAACTTCCGATTGGATTTTAAAGATGGCGCTGCAATGCATATATACATGTATTTTATATGGACATCAATAGCAAGTGTAATAATTTGAACTTTTGATTACACACCGAGTTTTAATATTTTTATAAAAGTAATTGGTTTCATGAACTGAATTTATCAAAGTAATTTGATGAAATTATTGAAAACATTTTTAAAATAATATTATTAACATTAATTTATTGAACACTATAATGCTTACTTTATTATCATTTAGATATTCTGATATAAATTAAGCTCACTAGAAGTTATTTAATAGGGCTTGAAGAAGCTATTAGATCACGACCTTTTACAGTTATCTTTACTTTTTCCAATAAAATTCACATCGGAAATATTGCAAAACTACGAAAATGCAATTGCAATGATATTCATTCATACAAATTATTATCAAATAATCGATCAAGTAGTTTTCCTATTTTTATAGAAAGCATTTACGTTACCATAGGTATATGCATTTTATTTATAGAAACCTTCATTGATTCATTGTAAAGTGAGCAAATTTAAACAATCTGAATATGATTATATTAAAGTGTAAAAGTGAAAAGTGTAATTTTAAATTGTAAAATGTCAGAGTTGTCGCGGACGTTATGACAAATAAAATTTACAATGCAACATTTTATTTCACAATTTTATCGTGAACTTCAAAAGAAATTATCCTGGAAAAACTGAATTATAAAATATTTTACGTGAACAATAAAAATTTTAATTCAAATCAAATATTCTGTTCTTATCCTATAAACACAATTATTTTACTAAAATAGCATATTCATTATGTTAATTTGAATTAACATGCTTCATCTGAATTACGCCGAACACAATTTAAATTGACGATATTGAAGAAACGATAAAAAAATGTTTTCTTCAAATTATAATTTATTACTTCGCAAAATTGCAATCAGCAGTCCTTATATACGTGATCCATCAAGCAGTGATATCCTTTTTCGATTTCGCATAACATTTTCTCACTTCGCTTAAACAAATAGATGAATGACCGATTATGTTCGCATCAAGTTTTCTCTATAAAAAAAGTTACATCATTGCACTACAACACTAAGGTATCACGAACGCCTC
>JABFPJ010002601.1:0-18918 GCA_022817425.1 Gryon sp. ZL-2020
TAAAAAAAAAAAAAAAAAAAAAAAAAACAAAAAATAACTAGTAACAAAAATATTTTATTATTAAAAAACTAATAAAAAATATATTGACTAAACGTTTTATAAAATGTCTGAATGTTAAAATGAATATTTGTATAAGTTAGTCATTTTTTAAACAGATCTCAGAAATACAGACATGAATAGCGAAGCATTCATGAGAAAAATTCATAGAGCTCATGAGGCTCTCTCGCAATCTGATGGTAGTGGAACAAGTTCTGTCAAAACTTTAAGTGCGAGCTTTGGAACAAAGTGGCCTTATAAACGAACAATGTCTGCTCCGGCGTCAATGGTTCCTCGTCAAGACACCAAGCAAGGTATGACATAATCATAAAAGATGATATACTTCATACAATTATAGCTTAACTTTTGTAGAATAATCATGCTTTTAAATATCAATATTATTATTTCTTTAATTTATTCGAATCAATATATCAATAAATTCGATGTATTTTTAAAGTGATTATTAGTTTATTAGTTACTCCTTAGAAAGACTAATTAATAATATTTATATAATTAATTTATTAATTTATAATGATGTATCATAAACCATTGAATAAAGATTTGCGAGCAAATTTTCTGGTAATTTACATCGGGTATTTTCACATTGATTTTTACATTTTTATGGGGGAGTTGAAGTTTAGATAAGTAGATTAAAGTAGAGGCGAATAAGTGAATTTTATGTTCGTTTTCATGCAAAAAGTAAGGAGGGATAAAAATCAATATTTAGATAAGATTTTCACTTAACCTTGTTTCTGAAAATCATTAAATCGGGTAATTATCTACATTTACCAAGTACGATTTTCCGAGATTATGTTTCTTCAAATTATAAACCACAATATTTAATAATTAAAGCTGAAACTTTCAACAAAAAGGTACGAATGTTTGATAACAAAAATGGGTCAACATGATAAAACTTGACATAATATTATTATAAATACCAAGCAGAGGCAAACTTTTGAACAGCAATGTTTGAGGATATATAATTATATGTATTGTCTCTCCTCTTCCTTATTCTTTTAAATTTGATTTGTTTTTTTTTTTTGCTTTCAGAGAAGGAAAAAATCTACAATCGTCAATATTCTGCGCCTATTCTGAAACGCAAGAGCTCCAGATTTGGACTTGGTCAGTTATTAGGATGTACTCCCCCTAATAACAGTATTGCAGGTAGTGTAGTGAATTGCTTAGCATAGATGTGCACCTCGTTTTTTCAGACATCTGTGACTGAAAGATTTAAACTCAATTATATTTATATAATAATAACAATTATACAAATGATTTGCATATAACTTAAGCTCTAAAATTGTATGTTTAAAATTGTGAACACACCTTCGAAGATGATCTTAAATCAGCAAAGAAAATCTGGCAAAAACAGCAAATGTTTGCATCGATCAGTCGCAGATTTTAAATTTATCTGTACGCCCATTACCTTAGACGCAGTGTTTTTGAACAAAGGACGAGTTGTGAATGTTAATTAATCGTTCGGTAAGTGTAATCGCTTTGAACAAAGGCGGCCGTTTTTTTCTTCCTCAACTTTAATCACGATTCAATTTAGAGCAGTAATTGTAGGAACACACACATATAATTTTCTTTTTCATTAACATGAAAATATTATTGCAGTTTCCAGTAGATCGATATTAGTTACTTTTGTGTTTCAAGCACCAAATTATAAAAAACATTTTCTACAATCATTTTTTTTTAATTTCATTTTGTACATAGATTCATTAGGGTTGCATTGTAGTTTTGCTAATAGGCAATTTACATATACATAAATCTGAATAGCAGTCATTTTTCAATATGAAATATGGATAAAAAGCAATTGTTCAAAGTAATTGAACAAGTTTTGCATTTACTAACAAAATGATTTGATTCTACATTATTTGAATTGAAAATTGAACAATTCCATGCGTAAAATATTATTGTAACAAACATTTACAGGGATATTAAGTATGATTTGTCATTAATATCCTTCTCGTGTACTCGATTATTTCTTGAACAATGTCTTTAATTATAATACTAACAATTCAATTTGCGTAATAGGAAGAAAAGAGAACAAAAAAATCTCTTGCACGTGCATGTTATTAATTAATTGCATTTTTTCATACTTTTTTATGAGTCAAATTAATGTATAATCGAATTGATTTAGCATTTTTATATTCGCGCGTCTTACAATTTCGTGACTGCATGACAGAAATGGCATAAATATGATTAATGCGATCGTAAGTCAAAGTAGATGAAAGACTTGGATACTCGGGGTTAAAAATAGAATTTCGTATATTATTTCGATCAAGTTTCAAGTTCGCAAAAGCCAACAAGATAGACTCTTATTTCATGCAATAACTAAGGCTAAGTTGTTGCCGCCAATATAAAGATATTTCAAAAACAAAAAAAAATGAAGAAAGTAAAGAAGGATGGCTAGTTGAAAAAAAGAGAGAAAATGTAATTTAAAAAAAGAACTTCATCAGTATTATTTCGCGAGAGACTATATTAGTCGATTCATAGGAGTTTGTCATGCAAGCACGGAATTTATAATACAATTGTGTTGCATGTTTTTGCATATTTGCATATACCTCTTACAACAATTTCATTAGGGTAACTAAGATGTATGCAACGACACTAGATTTAGACACTGGAATATCACTGTGTGTAGAAACGGAATAGAAAATTCTCGCGAAAACAGTGATTTCATGAAACAATGACCCAAATTATAAACGTCATTTTTTCAATCAACTTTTAAATATTGACGGATACAAATGTTGCTTAACGACTAATATTTTATTTTATTTAATATATTTAAATAAATGATGCATTTTTGCAACGAAATAAAACCTTTGTTTTGTCGATATCGAGGCGTATATAAGAAAAAGATTGACTAAACCAATTGAACGCGAAGAAATAGTAGCGCGAAAACTGATTACGAAACAATGCATTTGTAATAAATTTCAAATGAATTTGATAATACTCCGAAATAAAACTGTTATATTGAAAGAATTTACGAGTACGTAAAGCACTTCTGTGATTTTACAGATGGACATTTACATTCTCTTAATATAGTTGACGAAGCCGGTAACTTGCAAGGCTTCACTCATAAAATCATTGATCTTGAGGAAGCCGACAAAGAAACGATGCATTTACTCGTCTTTCTTTTGATGCAATTTTTATCGCGACAAGATCAAGTAAGAATCTATCGCTTAACTACACTAGTAATCTCAAATAAGTATTTCCAAAGATACTATCTAAATTTAAATAAGTTAAATTTCCCTATTTTAGAGTGAATATTTAACTTTTGTTCAATCCAGAGTTTTCAAACCATAATAAATGAATATTTACTCATTGAAAGAGGCAGAAATCATTTATTTAGAAAAATTGAATTGAAACTTATTGAAGAAGAGAAAGATTATTTATTATTAAAATAATGTTTATTAATAATATAGTATTCAGATATAATAATTATATCATTTTTCTATTCCCTTTTTTAACATGTTTTATTGAAAAGGCAAAATTTCACATATACATAACTGTTTGTAATATTAGAAGATAGAAGGAAAAATGTTAAAAGAGAAATATAATGGCACTTCTTACTTTATTGGGAAATACTCCTAACTTTTCGATAATTCATTTGACTTATGAAAAAAGTACAATTTTTCACTTTTTTGAAAGTGAACAATTTTGTTCACTTATGAAAAGTACGAATTTCAACTATTTTTAAGTGTTTCACTCAGCAAATAAGAGAAATTTTCATTTATTCAAATTTTGAGTGTACGTTTGGAAATATACCCAATAATGCAATAGTAATAAAAATGTACATAAATCTACAATTGAATGATCATTTTTATAGGCTTTTCCAACGGAAGAAAAGTCGCAATCTAAAACACAAGGAATAGTTTTGAGACATTTATATCTTTTACTCGGTTATAATCAATCCGAAAGGACATTCCATACATCACCTAGTCGATTAAGGTATAAAAATGTAATCGTAAAAAACTATAAAAGACGAAAAGTACGAGATAATATGGAAAAGATATAAAATAAAGAATATAAAAATAATAGCAATAAAATGTATAATTACAGAGTTTCGTCAGTGTTCAATGTATTTATAGCGAACCTACCTCAATTGCTAGACCAGAATTACGTTATGGGATTGATAATGATTTCGCCAGTTCTTGCGATTATGCAACATTGTCCTTGTCCAAATCAAACTTTGACTGTTACCGATCATCAACCGCCAAGTTACAGTCTTTGGTATCTCGAGCCTCACATTCGTAGATCTTGGCTTATGTCACTCCTTGTTATACTCTACAAGGTAAAGTTACTTATAAGTCTATCAATATTAGTAGATAGAACACTTTTTATTATTATATAAAAGCTTATTTTATTCATATTTTTATAATTATATTGCATCAATCTTATGTTTTATATTTTAATGTAAATTTGATGAAAATAATCGAATTTATTTTGTTTATATTATTATAAAGCTGTTTATATAATTTCACGTTAAATAGGGTCAATATGGCCAACAGTCTTGGTGTGGTCAACTTCAAGCTTTGATTCGCATAGTTTTGAATACTCTGGACAACCAATTTCATCAATGCAAAAGAATTCCAGCGGTAGTTGTAATGGGCGCTCCGCCATCAAAATCTCGTGGTAATATAATTTCAGTATATTTGACTATGTCGAAGCAATGATTAAATATAATCATTCAATAGAATAGCAACATATAATATTATTAGTATAAATAATGTTTATACAAAGAAATATCATTTTGACTATTATAACTATTTGGCACAGAACATGATTTATCGGGGAATGCAGTTGGAGATATTGAGACCGAGAATATGCCTATTATTTTAAATTATCAACGAAGTCCAGGGGCTCATGGCCAGATACATATGAAGACACATTGGGAAGAATCTGGACTCGTTAGCCATTACTCTAAAAAGCATTCTAGGTTTTACTTTTTTATATTATATTGTCATAAAAAAGAATTGATTTTATTTTTAAAATAGCTATTATTCAAAATTATAATGTTGTTTTTTATTTTTCTACATTTCCCTTTTTGTCTACTTTTTTTTTATATTAACGAACAAATTTGTTTAAAAAGGTATAATTGGAATAATTTGTGATTGATTTTTGCTTGAAAATTTCATTTTTTGATTCAATATTCTAAAAAGCTACTCAATCAATGCGGATAGCACGGAATCCGAATTAGCTGCAATACCGGAAAGTCCGAAATCCGATAGTACATTGCAAGGAAGCAGTAACGGATCTTTTGGGGAAATGGAAGACAGTACTGCTGTCGTTAAAAAAATCCAACTGGGAAAAGTAATGTCACTTGCTACAGGTTTTATCGAACATGATGATAACCGAACTAAGCTTGACCTAAAAAAAAGACCAAGTCGGTTTTTGGGATATGACGAGGAAAATAGTCAAGTACGATATAACACAATAATATTCATTACGATATCAAACCATCTTGTCATTTAATTCTTGTCTCGTTTCAATTTTGTTCAAATCACTTTTTAGCAGTAATATTTTACTTTAATACAAAATAATCTTTGATTCATAAAATAAGCCATATATTATTTACAAAAATGAGTTATGTCCATGAAATATATTTCTTAAAAATGACATCAAATGAATGATTAATATATTTTTAATAGAAGAAATGGAGTGTTCACGAAGGAGTTAAGATGATGGTGCATAACGCTTTCTTAAGTGGACGAACATCCTTAGTTCCGATGTCACCTGGTTCCGATAGTAATAAAATTACGAAACCGGATCTTCCTCATTTGTATTCAATTAGCACGAACGTCAGTCCTGGGTAAATATTTGATTGTCATGCTAATTTGTATATAATGATTGTAATGTTTGATAATCTACAGATATTGTACGCTAATTAATATTTCTCGGATTTGAGTGTAAAATTTAAATCAATATATTAGTACGCTTCATTCATATTACTATTCAAAAATAAAAATTCATATTACTATTGAAAAATAAACAGAGTCGAACAAAAAAATGTGCTGCAAAGGGCTCGATCAGATGGTCCCGAATTATCGAAGAAGCTACAATATCAAAAACAACAAATTGAACCAGCCAAGTTGCTTGATTCACCCTTATCATCTGGTCAAGTTACAACAACAACCAGCAGCGAATACTCCAGTTCCCCAGCTTCGTCTCAAACAACTAATGCCGAAGGCAGTCAGCATTCAAGCGGTTGGATGAATCAACAAAAGATATCAACACCAAACATTGAGAGACTTCTACCTATTGGTAACACTCTACGTTCATCCAGTGGTAAAACTACAGCATATAATTCATGTGTACAAATGAAATGATCTTTTTATTAATTGTCCACGTATGTTTACGTCATTCTAATACAGGTCAACGAAATGTTCAGCGGGTGATTAAGAGTAAGGATACGTACGGTTCTCCAGAGTCTCCTTTGTCGAAAATGGATGTTTTAACAGTCAGTAAGTACAGAACATAGAAATTGTCATCTTGTGGTGTTGACGATAAACATTGATTGGAAGAGACTTGTATGTTGAAAATTGCATTCAGATGCCGCGGACTCGTCGTTCGAGCAAGACAGCGAAACATGCTTATCGAGTGACGTTACGAGCTCGCATAGTGTGTCGCAACTTGAATTACCGATGCCGGAACGATTGCTGCCCGTGGGATTCCAGAAGGATCCAGTTTCCGGTCTTGCAGAAGGTGTTAGACAAATATTAGGGGCATCTGAAAATCAAGGTAAATTTTAGTCTTTTTAATTTAAGCAAAAGTTGCAATATGTTTTGCGGATTGTTTGAGATTATGATTTATTGCAGAAAATGCGAAAGGTACATCGCAAACATATTCAAAGGATGCCGAGCAGTTTAATATCAAGCAGGACAGCGTTACTTCAGATAATGTGGTATTTTCGACAAATTGGGACATGTTTTAGATTATTACAATGTTTATTTATGCGATTTTATTTGGACGTTAATTTATTTATATGTTACAGTCACTGAATCCAGCTTCTAATGAGATTCAGTCAAGCAGATCAGCTAGTCCGAGAAAATTAATCAAGCAAGTTGCGCTGGAATCTCCACCACCTAACATTGATTGCGACGAGTTCTGCTCGAGAATTATTGAGTGCGACCGCAAAAATCGGGCAAACGAACAGTTACATTTGCATAGAGATAATAAGATGCGTAAGACTCCTGTGTCATCACATCGTACATTTGGATCAACGAAACATACAGAATCTTGGTAAGTTTGCACCTACGCTTATTTTTGACTTGATTAATGCTAAAATTGAATGCAAACTGGATACGATTGAATTGAGTTTTTATGCAACTTTTGAATGAGTATGCATTTATTTTGAATATAAGGATTGCGCTTTTTTATAGGCCGGGACTTAATTCGCAACGAAACTTTGATTTTGAATTGCAACAAGCTTGTCATGCTGATTTCAATTTGAAGCAAAGTTTATTCAGAATCGGAGATGACTGTATCTTTGAACGGTAATTATGTACTATTTTGATCATTTAAATTATATAATAATACTATTAAATTTTAATTTAATTCAATTAAAATTTAATTGAATTAAAATATATATATATATTATCATATATACATATATTTGTGAATATTTCAGATGTTCAGAATGTGGAACGGTTAAGGAAGAATATTCTGACGAAGATTTAGGACTTTGTATCATAACTTTGGGTACGTTTATTCATCGAGAACCAGCTTTAGCTGCTCCATTATTGCCTGAAATTCTCAGCGTTGTCACTAAGTAAGAATTGATTTTTATAAAAAAAAAATTAATGCAACATTATGATGGGTCGAAAATACAAAATTATTCATTTTTAAATGTCTCAAATCGTATAAATACGGTTTGAATAACTTTTTCATTTAATCTCTTTTGTGTTTAAAAATCATTCGACATCTTATAGAACAAAACAACTGTTGGATTTTCGACCCACCCTAGTGGGTAATATTTGTAAAGTATGCGTCCAACATTTTCGAATTAAGAAACTTAATTGTATGTCAAATTTGTGCAGAGTTGCCTTAAATTCGATGTATCCTTGGCAAAATGAAACAAATTTACATTTGCCAGGAGGTGCAATCAGCGTTGCGCATCAGTTTCTTCGATGCGTGCTTCATCAGTTGGCTCCAAATGGGGTTTTTATGCAAATGTTTCAGACGCACATAAACGGTAATGTTATGAACAAGAAAAAGTTATATAGGCTTTAATTAGATTTCGAAATGTGTTTATTGTATTTTATTACAAATGGATGTAAACATTAATGTAAAAATTAGATTCAATTTTATACATTTGTTTGGAATAGATATAATGAAATAGAAATGAAACGTAAAAAGGCTTCTTCAAACATTTCTTTTTTATTTACGCTTATTAAATTTACAAGATTAATAATAACTAAATTGGATGTTATAGAATCAACACGAATGCAGTTTTTCAAAAGCGTCACTTTAGCATTGACCGATTTCAACGAATTAAATCCAATTGCGCCCTTGCAACTGTTACTTGAAGTAAGTAATTTATAGAAAAAAATACTCATTATGTTTTACTAAAGTACTTAGTATATTTTACCAATTACTAAAATGAATTATAATATTTATATAAATTTGAGCTTTTATACATTATAAAATTCAAATTGGATTGAGTAAATGTATGTAAATTGTATTTGCATTACTTATAGCATAGCATAAATATTGCTAAAAGTCAATAAAAAAACTCATTGTAAAAATGACATTTCACTTAAAATAACTTATATTTAATAACATTATTTATATTTATGATATACAACGGAATATTAAATACATCGCAATTAAAAATCAATTTAGTTGTATTTATTTAAAGAACGTAAATATAAACTTTTTAAATTTATATGTATACTAGCTGAATCCCCGGCTTCGCCCGGGCTAAATCCTATGATTTCTTCCCTATGACCGTGTATGAGTCCTAACTAAATCTCCACTTCCACCCAAGACACCTATAGACCTTCGGTTATCATATTCCAGATCATTTCATCTGTTTCATAAAACTTTAATTACATATAAATAGTACAAGAAGTATAATTGAATACAAATTGATTAAACATTTATTGACATTTCATTAAACTTTGAATAATTTGGGTTGTTTAACCCAAATTATTCATTACGTCAAAATATTCATTTTGACGTAACAGTCATTCAAAACTGCGAAATCAAAGTCAGTCTTATCTCTAATACCAATAAAAGCCATTTTAACGATGACTGACAATAATTACAGACGTTGAATTTAAAGAAGTCCTTACCAATAGAACGATTGCCGGTGATTTTGCACAACATCGCCTGCTATTTAGACTGTCTTCCATTGGAAGTTGGCTTAGGCCCGGGTACCGTAACCTGGGCCGGTCTGATACTTCAATTCGACGGCTTCTTTCGTCGCATTGTCCTGGTCTTATCATCAATCGAGGACATAACATCACTTTTACGAATCATGATCTCGGTTCTGAAAGTGCCTGGAATTCAGCAATCAAAGGTAATTTAAAATGCTAATTCTCACGCTGCACGCCACAAATTTGCAAATTTCGGAAAGTCATTTGAAATTCTGAATTTGCAATGAGCGTTGATTAAATTTCATAGAGCACTAAAAATAAAATGCTTGAAATAAAGCATGTGCACGTATATTTATTTGTGTGTGTGTCTGTGAGTGTATATGTGTAATCATTATTCATCGTTCTTTCTCATGTTTCACAATGCCGAGGACATTGGTACTAATTCTTGTTTCAGGGAATGTTGGACCCATTTTCTAAAGTGCTCAGCTATGCCATTCAAAATTGTATCCTCAAGTACAGTTTTCTGACAGACTTATGCTACCTTTGTCATCGCGGATTTACACGCGACCGTGACAAGCACTTCCTAAGTCGAACCATAGTTTACGAACTTGTACAAGCGATTAAATTCAAGACATCAATTCCTGACACCAACTTTCTTTTGCTTCTGCATTTTGTGCTTCAAGTAAGAGTTTTGATTTTTGTTTTACCGTAAAAATAAGCAAATGAAACATCAATATTTAACAAATACAAATAAAAATCAATAAACATGTGTATATTTGAATAATGTTCTTCTACATGATTATATTGAATTTATGATTAATTGTAGGACGTAGGTGGAGTTTTGCCAACGACTATTCCACTCGAAGACATTCATATTGACACGTCGCTCATTTACAATACCAACGCTTCAGAATCTCTGAGAAGCCAGCTCTCTGATATTCTGGAGTTTTTAGTAGACTTCCATACAATGAGCAAAATTAAGGTGAAGAGGTTTTCTTCTCAATTTAACATTACTTGTTTGACAGTTAAATATAATGAAATATTTAAAATTCTCTCGTATCGTTGAAGTTTGAAATGAAATTTTGTTATAATAATTAATGACGTTCAACAAAATGATGAAATAATACATGCAAAAATGCAACTACAGAATAAGGCTGTAAATTGTTATAATTAAACATTTTTGTAGACAACTATACTTTATCGTAAATTTAGTTAAATTTCGAAAAATATTTTATGATTCGCAGAGTTATAACAAAGGCATGCAGTCAGGGTTAAATGAGGACACATTGGGTGGAACGCTTAAGTGTGGTCTTGCTCAATATCTCGCTTTGGAAATAACCCGAGGAAATAATCGAGAAAATCGAGCCATTTCAAGATATTTGCCTTGGCTTTACAGCACGACCTCGATGTTACAACAAGGGTAGGTTTAAGTAATGAAACTTATGTTATTCTATTCAATTTTAATATTTCGTTGCAAAACGCAATATTAAAATTGTTACTTTCCTTGATAACTGAAAATAAATACATCCATTAACGAAGCTGACATGTCAAACATTTCCCTGTCGTCGCTGTAAAAACTATTAACGATAAATAATTGACAAACAATTCCCATTACAATTTTATTTTAATGTGACGAATAGGATACAGTGTATTTGTAATTAAGCTGTAATATCTGTTATCAAGAAATGAGTTGCATCGACATACTTTGTTATTAGCATACTATATGATGCATTCAGTTTAAGCTTATTAAATTAATGAATGTTCGATTTTTCGTCTGTACATGTATGTATCATATATGTTTCTGTTTTTATTGTGCACTTCGTCCCTTTTATTTAATTTTTCAAGGAATTCATTTGAATGAAAATTAAATTTTCAATGATATCTGTATAAAGGCTTTTAATAAGAATAAAACAATCTTCGTAATGATACGAATGCACTTAATCCGATTACACTTAGTACTATAAAAGTGTTTTTATTAAAAAAGGATAATAAACAGTATTCTATTTATTCATACTACATAATACGACTCGAATAAGCGTTAATACGATCGTCAAGATACCACATAAAATTAACATTATTTTCAATACACTTTTCCAATTAAAAACTTAAATGTAAAATTTCACAACTTGATCAATGAAAGAATGTTTAATTGGAATAATGTTTAGGATTATTTTATCTCGCTGCTTATTATTCAATAAAATTTCGATTAAAATTACCACATTACATTTTTTTCTTTCGTTTTTTTTCCATTTATATCAATTTGTTTGCAGTAATAGTATATTATTGTAAATTGAATAATTTGAAACTGAATTTTAATTAAAGGAAAAATTGAATGCATGCATGCGTGAATGAATAAGTACATAATATTCATGCATGAATTAACTAGCAGATGAATAAATGCATAAATGAACAAATGATGGAAAAGGTATTACAGTGAAAAGAGCGAAAGATTAATTGATTACCACATAAAGCTCACTAAAATAAAATACGAATATTAACTAAATAACGGAATGTTAATATGTGTAGTACAATTTTTCATTATTAAAGTTTATTAACATAATGTAATATCGAACTTTTAATATACATCATTTTGAAAGATAACTAAAAAGTTACATAAATTAGTAAGAAAATGCATCAAAAAGATAAATTTTGTTGTCTTATTATTACGAATGAATTTGTATAATTTTACTTTGATATATCTTCTTTTAAATTGTGTAAAGTTGTCATATTACTTTTGTTTGGATACATTTTAGAGTACGCGAATATGTTGACTGCGTCAGTCATATAAGACTGTTGTCGTGGTTATTACTGGGTTCCTTAACTTATACTGCTATGTGTGCTGCGAACAATAACAATTCACAAATGCATAATCCACCGATGCCGACAGCACAACCAATTCCTCAAGAAGGCTCATGTCATATAGCGGATCATATTCAAGTTATTCTCAATGGATTTCCTGAACAATGTAAAACTTCCGTTCCTCATATGTCTTCTCTGTTCCATGCGTTTATTCTTTGTCAGGTAAAAATCTTATTCTTATGTTATTATCAGTTCATTTTTTTGATTTCATTTCATAATTTCAGTTCATTTCATAATTTCTTACATATCTGTTTATCTTTCAGCTGTGGACTGTCTATTTGGAAGAAATTTCAAAGAACAATTCAAGTAACTCCGACAGTCACAACATCACGTTGAACATTTTACTGGAATTCTGGGGAAAAGTCACTCCTTGCATTTTACAACTCATCTCGCAGACAAAGGCCGTAAGATTTCAGCTGTTATTTTCAGCTTGTTTTTCAATTTTGTTTTGTCTGCAACTTGTTTTTCTCAAAATTGTGTTTTATTCCTGAAACAGTTGGCTGAAATGATGAGTCTACACTTTATGAGTCTATTGGAAGCGCTGCTGGAATGCCGATCAATTGTCCTTAATAAATTGTTACCAATGTGGAATCCAATTTTAGTTTCACACCACATTCAGGTAATAATCGTAACTTAGTGAACAAATTCGATATGAACTCCATTGTCGATGAAAAGAGTGTAATAACCCTTATCCTTACTTGTTGCAGTTGCCAAACAATTTGCAGATGAGATTGCAGAATTGTCGTAACTTCTCACCAAATCAAATCATGGAGAACTTGTCTTGCTCGAAACAGGATTCAAACGCGGCTCTTCTTCGGTGGTTACGACAGCTGCAATTCAAAATGGGTCAAATTGAAATACAGTCGTCGACAGTTACGCAGTTTTACTCCATTTAATTGAACTCAAATATGATTAGTTTATGAGGTAAATTTCAGGCGAACTTCATCTTTCATAACAGTACACTAATATATACATATATAATAATATAACATATATAAATTGTGTTAACATTTCTACTGTACAGTGTACTATATATATTCTAATGGTCTCAGGAAAACTGATAGGAAATGAGTGAACATTGATATTGATTTGTTGTGTTGCACTTAATAACGTAAATTCTATAAGGTAATTTGCATCAAAGTTTCAGTATTTTTATTTTTCTTCTGAGTTTTATTATTACATAATTGATAAACATAATGATATTTAAGGAACAGAAAAGTAAACGAAACAAAAATTGTATATAGTTGTTAGATTTATAAATGTTACATTGATAAAGAATGTAGATTTATGTATATAAAAATAAAAATTATCAATGAAATCAGTGTTTTCTTAATACAAATCGTGCGAAAGCACGAAGGGAGAATATTTTATAAAATAATCTCGACAGATTTCATTTTTCTTTATCAAACAGTAATCTCTTACATCATAAATACAAATCATTTTCTTTCGCAAAGATAGTTTATGTCAATAATATTAAATAAGCCCAGTACAAGCAGTTGATTTCAACGACTAATAAGTGTTTATTAATATTTCAATGTTTATTTGATCTAAAAAATTAATATCGTAAAAGCTCCGATAACTCATTAAAAAAACAATCATAACAGTAAAAAAAAAGTTAAGTTCAAAGTTTCTGGTAACGCTATACAAAATTTACAATTATTATTTACTTCCAAGTTTTATTGCAGTTCATAAAATGTTCAAGGCCGCAGACACATAATGCTTTAGGTAGAAGACAAATTGCCCCAAATACCTAGTAACGATGATTTACACTAATTTTGAGCGCTGTTTTTTGAATAAATGTAAGACGAATATTTTTGTAAACGAAATGCTTTGACTATATGTCTTTTGTAGTATAATAGATTTCTATCACGCAAGGCAATGCAATATTTTAAATGAAAGTGCAAATAAAGATCTTAAAGCCAATAATTATAGTCATTTGCTTTTTATGTCGTATTTTATTACTTAATGTTTAAAATAAATATCTCTCATTTAAATTAATGTTACTCTAAACAGATAACTTTATTCTTGCGATCGTTAAAACTAATATAAGTTTCTGTTGCATTTGTTTCATTTACTTTTTTTTTCTTTTTAAGTCTCATAATGTTAATGTAAAACTGTTTATCTTATCTGACACAATCCTTGTACATAGATGATTTGTTTTTAAACTAATATCATTAGACAGTTATTAATTATTGCAAAACTAAAGGTGTTCATAAATTAAAAGTTGATATTTTATTTGAATATATGTTAAAATAAAAATTGAAATAAATTTAATTAAAAATGCATAAACTAATTATAATTTAATTTTTGAGAAAAGAGACAAATAAATACAATTATTTAATACAAAGTATTAATGGTGTTTTAATATAGCTTTTATTTATGCTTTTGTATATAACCGAAAAAGCAAAGTATTTCAACGATTTTCATATTCTTTTGCATCATAATTTCGTTTTTACACTTTAATTCAAATAATTAATATCATCAACGCAGGTAAACATAGAGTATTTAATATAATTTCTCCGTTATTACATTAAAGCCTTACGCTTTGACAATAAATGGAGTTTACAACATCCGTAATCCGAATTAATGAAATTATCTTGTTAGTTAATTGGAACATATTAATGACTTTGATATTATAATTAGCCATTTTTCTAATTTAATAAGAACTTTCGTGTTTGCTTCCAAAGAAAGCGAACGAAAATGCTCCAATTAGTGACTGTTTTGTAAATCTTCATTTTCACCAACTAAAATGATGTAATTTACTTCCAAACTCTTGTTATCGCAGTATCAAAACAACTTTACAAAGAACAAAATAATTAATCAAGTTCAAACAACTACTGAAACTGCTGTCGCAATGCTTAATCGATGCATTCCACTTTTTCGTGCAATCAATATAACATCCATCATCGCTTCATCTCAATATTTTTATTAACAAAACATCAATGTAATTTCAAATGGAGACAAAATAAAATAATCCCCTTATTATAAATACTTCCATCTTTTGTAGCAAGTTATAAATAAACTGTCGGATCGATTCATCTATCTATTGTACTTTTTAAACCCAATTTCATTTCAGTTATACTGCAATGCTCATATTTTTTATGTTTATCGTATTACATGTTGTAAAGTCTGAATAAATATCAGCAATTTGACGAGAATTATGTAACGCATATAAGAAACTTATTTATTTGAATACAAAATTGCACGTTTGAAAACTTAACATAATAAATGACAAAAATTGCAGTAAACATTTTTTGCAACTAAACATTTTTTCAAATACATCTGAATAGGTTTTCTTTGCGGTATTTCTATATTTGTTTAAGCTTTTAAAGTGTTTGAGAATATACATTTTAAAAAATACTTGCATTGGTGAAACTTGGTAAAGTCTTTTTTGTACTCCGTCAGTATTTATGTGGCTTCTATCGAAAATTCATTAAACTTTTGTATGAGAATCTAGGATACTCTGTTGACGCTTTAAAGTAAAAATATTTCATTACTTTATATCGACGGTCCTACGGAAAACTATGCTAACTCAGAATGTTAACGAAAACTATGCTAATTCAAAATATTGGCGAAAACTATGACATCTCACTGTATTGCCGAAGAATATGCTATCTCGGTATATTATCAAAAACAATTATAAATTCACAAATTATGATATATATTTTCATTTCATATAATAATTTTTTTCGTTTAATAATTTTTGATAATTTTGTGTATTAAATTTTTTTAATTTTAGTAATTAAAACATAAAGAAATGAATATAAAAAATTGTTAACGATTAATGAACAACTAAAAAATATTTGTTAACGATTAATAAATAACTAATAAATATTTGTTAACAATTAATAAACAACTAAAAAATATTTGTTAAAAATTCATAACCAAATAAAAAATATTTGCCCACCATTACCAAACATGTAGTCAAATTTTGTCAAACAAAAATATAATGCACCTTAAGGATTCAAGTAAATGTATTGAAGAGTCAATGACTAATTCAGAATTAAAGTGAATGAAACCAAAGGTCGATGTAATTCGTTTCAGGCTGTAATTCACACCTGTTAACGGGTTTTCCCAATAGAATAATTTGTATATTTCTACTTTTACTCTTTGTAATGACGACAGGGATTTCATAAAATTAGAAAAATATTCATTTTTATTCTAAAAGTAATCGAAAAGTAATTGAATTTCAATTAAGAATTGTTTTGATGTATACAATTAAATTATATATACATACTTAACATGATCATAAATGAAATTATTCGATAATTTGATTCTATAACATGCAAAATAACAATAAATTTCTCAGTCGTTCTCAAAATTTAGAAGCATTATTATATTCTTCAAATTCAGTATAAGTAATTGAGCAATGACATTTGGCCATCTCTGATTATATATTTGTACGGTAAAAAATACCATATGTATGAAGATTAGAAATCATTATTTAATTGAACCTACCAAAAATAAATCATTTATAACTTATCAAAATTAAAGAAAAACAACATATGATATTTGATTAAATTTGAAATTGAATTTGCATCACTTTATATTTGCGTATTATATTCTGTTTTCGATAAAGTCTCATAAAAGATCAGAAAAACTCATTATATTGAAATTCCAATTATGGACAAAGAAAGAAATGAATGTTCATGAAATTTAAGTACTCTTTTAAAATGTAATTATGTATGCATATGAAATAATGTAATTAACTATATTTCATGCAATTTTAAAATGATATTGAAATTTCAATCATGAATTTCCATAATCTTCTATGAATCTTTATTAATGACAGATGGTTTGTTTGATATGTTCGAACATTAAATCTCGTATTTCCGGTTTTATTATTTCTTGTTTAGGGTGTATAAAGATTTCCTATTTCTTCATATTCTATATGTTCATTAAATAAGCAAACATCTGAACATTAATTAAACATTAATTCTTTAATTAACGTGATTTTTTAAAGAAAAACGTTGCTTCTTATAATTCAAAGAAAAACAAAAAATGGAAATTTACAATTTATACATCGAAGAATACATATATTAGAAAAGTAATTAATAATAATAATAATAATAATAATAATAATAATAATAATAATAATAATAATAATAGTCTTTATGAGTTATATATCAAATATTGCCATCGATCTAACACTAAATGTGTCAGAACAATGGCAAAAAATATATAAATTTTTTTTGCATTGATTGATTGCATGTACACTCGACTTCCTCATAATGCAACAATTCGGAACCGGAAACAATCTCTTATTGCAACCATACCAATCAACAGTTTAATTTGATCACTTTCAGTAATGCCAACATAAGACAATTTAAATTAAGGTTATGTTTTTATTATTATAAACTACGTTATCTTTGAGTGTTCATTTAATAATAGGGTGATTGCACCAGTGAGTGGACAGACACCAGTAAATAGACGATTTTTCCAAATATATGACATAAAACAAAAATATTTGAACGAATTCATTTAAATGTAATAATAGAGTTATTCCTTGAAATATCCCGCGCACATTGATATATGATTTGTCGTATTTGTGTGTCACCTTTCTGCGAGAAAAAAAAATAAACATACATGTTTTCTTATTTTCGTGAATTCCGGAAAATTTTTGCTCGACTATAGTGGATGGAAAAAGGTAAGTAATATTGAAAATTGCATTACTTGCAATATTTTATGTATAATTAAATAATTTTTTTTACATTTCGTTAGTTAATAATTTTACTTTATTGCTTTTACTAAGATTGTGTTAAAATTTGAGAATGCATAATAAAAACAAAGTGTCTACGTATTGGTATACCGAAAAGGTTATGAAACCATTGAATGTACATTGAGTATGAAAATTAAAACTAACAATCAATGAATGTTGTTAACAAATATTTAGTAATAAGAATTGAAAGTCTTATTACTAGTGTTTGTAAAATAATAACCAAAAAATAATTTCATGTACAATAATATCATGTAAAAATCGAAATTATGTAAATAAAAAAAATCTAAATTTGTTTTTAGGTGCAACAATGACTGAGAAGAAGGCGTACGAACGATTCAAATATTCAGAGGAAAATCTCAACAGTGCAATTTTAAGCGTCAATCAAAAGCAGTTGAGTATCGGTAAAGCAGCTACGCAGTTTGGAATTCCGAAGAGTACTTTAGCTAAAATAAAAAATAAAAATGATTTTCATGAGCGAAGAATGGGACCTGCTACAGTTTTGTCAACAAATGAAGAAGAAAAACTGGAGCGGTGGATCTTAACTAAAGCCAAATTAGGATTTCCTATGCATCAGGACGACGTCAAAGATGCAGTACAAAAAATATTGAGAGATGAAAAACGTCCAAATTTATTCACTGATGATCGTCCTGGGAAAAAATGGATGAATTAAAAGCTAGTCTTAGAAATATGTATAATCTATAGTATATATCTATTTATATATGATATTTAATTGTTGTTATCAAAATCCGTTACATTAAAGTGATAAAATAATCATTAGAAAAAAATATAATTAAAAATATGTATTTTATTATTAAATATATTGATATTGATTACTATTAATAAATACAATGTTTATACTTGATTTTGTTACTTATTTAATTTACACTGGCACTTTTTAAAAATTGCTTGTCTATTCACTGGTGCATCGCAGTCTATTAACTGGTAGTTTTGTCCATTCACTGGTGAAATTTGATGTTT
>JABFPJ010002602.1:0-18915 GCA_022817425.1 Gryon sp. ZL-2020
GATTGGTTGTGGCTAAATGAACATTTGTATATCTGCATTTTTATCATTAAAAAATAATATTCAATAAACATGTCTCAAAATACTAATTTCATATCTTAAAGTAGTGCACATGTGATAACTTGACTTGACTTAATATATTTTCCATTAAAATCTATTTCTTTCAAAATAAATTATATTTAATTCTCTATTATTTATCCTTTTTCTTTTACAAACTTCTAACATAATTAACATATTATTCTATACATTTTCATTTTGTTAAACATATACAAAAAGCACATTGTATGCAATAATAATAATCTTTTATTTTATATCATTCGTTTAATATAAAACTGCCTTATCGATGTTTAAACTGACTACATTTTACATCGCATATTTGTCGGTATAGCACTTTGCATTATAATTTTTGTACGACTTGTCATCTATCGCGCAATCATCATTCGGGCATCCCGTACGTCCCCAAAATTTTTATTGAATATTATTTTTTCTTTGACATAAAAACATGATTATAAAAATTGTAGGGATACTTGTAGTCATCCCCTACCTGCACGATTGAAAAAAAATTTTTTTCAATGTATGCATTGCGAGCAAAAAAATTAAATCATAAAAAACCTATTTTTTTTTTAAAAAGAGTGAAGGGGAAAATTAATTTGAAAATCATAAAATATGTGTTTTAATAACTCAAGAAACATATGCAATATATAATATCAATTTTTCAAATACAAGGCTATTTTGCCCCTCTTAACCGAGGACATCCTTTTTTGAAAACTGTTTAATTACTTTTCGGTAAAAATTCGATAAATTAATCGAATGTTCTCCAGAAAAGGTACAATAAAAATATATAAACCTGTAATAAAATATTTTTAATAAAATAATATTTTTTATTGAGAACATAACCGCGAAATGTAGCAATAGAAAATTTTCAATACATTCAATTGCTTTTTTTCCCAATAATATTATAGAAGAGATCAGTATCAACAATTTGAAGCGCATCATGTTGCCTCTCAAAGAGGAAATCAGTTATTTCATAAGAGATTCAATATATTTGAAAAGCTCAAAATTGAAAAGCTCAAATTCCCCCCTTCTAATAAATTTAGTTTCTTTGTTTGTTTAATTGCAAAATATATATGTCTATCTCACACTTGACAGTGTTGCCAATTTCATCAAACACGCCTAAACATTAGGAAACCTGTCTCAATTTTGATTGGTCCATCGAAGCTTTCGATGTTCGTTTGCCAAAATAAAGCAAAAGAAGACGACAATGCAAGTTTATTCACCCGGTTGAATGGAACGAAATATTTTTGCACCGCAAGAATTAATACTTTGCGAATCAAAATTAAGTTCGTAAATGCCGAAGGATATAATTGACGGATTTTCTGTTTAATTGTACACGTAAGTATTGAAAAAATACTATTTTACTTCGATATAAAAAGTTTACTTTTTATAATCTAATGTTTGAGCGAAATTGCATATGTCAGCAGAAACAATCTAGAAGAAATATTCCCTTTTGAGTGGGTATTTTTATTGTTTCTTTTTTTAATTTAATTTTATTTTTTTAAACAAAAAATCGATATTAATTGCAATAATAAATTGTTTTGTGATATTTTATTTTAGTTTAGTTTATTTCGTTTGTTGTTTATTTAAGTACAAAATAAAATTGTATTGGTTCGAAATTACGTTTGCGAATTTCGTTTTTAAGACGTAATGTTTTGTTTTGTTTTGTTTTGTTTTGTTGTGACCTCGTGACTCATCTTTGTGTTGAGGAAAATTTGAGTTTTTAAGAAATAAGTTATGTAACTGCCATTTGAAATTATGTTTTTGAATTATTGAAATTGTTATTTAAATGAATAATATTTAAATGAATAATAAATTAACAAAGTGTATTGTTGAAAATAATTGAAGATTGCAGATATTGAAAGAATTTGAATGAAAATAAATTAATAGAATTTATATTGAGGAATTTGTCTTTAATTTATATTACAATGCAGTTTTTGCATAACAATTATTTATTTTTGATAAATATGAAGTATTCGTGAATTGAACTTTTGTAAGAAGTTTGTATGCAAAGAGTAAAGAAAAAGTATATAAAGATTATCTATAATTGCAATATTGATTAAAAAAATTGATGTATATAAAAGTATAAAGGCTTTCAATTTAATTCTAATACTTATAAACCATTTTTTTATTTCAACATAATATTATATAATTAAATATTTTATATCTATTTATTATTTTTTTTTATTAAAAAATTTTACTTTGATTTTTTATTACTAAAATAAAAAATTATATGTAATATACTGTAATATATATATTATATATATATTTATTGTTAACAAATTATTATAAACTAATTTCTTTATTTCATTATAATATTACAAATTGAATATCTCATATTTATATATTATTATTATTTTTTAAATGAAACAATTTTAATTTTGATTTTTTATTACTAAAATATAAAATCATATATTATATACATATATATTATATACATATTTATTGCTAAAAATCTTATAAACTATAATTTCTTTATTTCATTATAATATTACATAAATAAATATCTTATATTTATATATTATAATTTTTTTTATTAACAATTTTAACTTTGATTTTTTATTGCTAAAATATAAAATTATGTATTATAAACCATAATATACAGGTATCCCTCGTACAACGCGGTAGTTTGGTTCCGAGAAAACAGCGCATTGTACGAAATCGCGTTATACGAGACTAAAGTTATATCAGAAAATGGGGGTTCGGTTCCAAGGATTTCAAAATGACATATTTTTCGTACAATCTTTATATTCAGAATAATACAAAAATCTAATTTATTTGTTTAAATAATGAATGAAAAATAATTTAACATTATTAAGAGTTAGATGAACATTTTCAAAATTATTTATGAAATCAAATCAACACGTTTTATAAATCCATAGCATATACATTCAATAATAATCGACTAATCGTTAAATATATTCCTCAAATAATTACAAAAATATTCGCCGAATTTTTAATATCGACTCTATAATATAGACCATCATTTGGTATGTTCCATGATTAACTGTCAGGAGCTTTATCTTTGTCTATTAAAAGCAAATGTATAGTTTTATTTCTCTTGTAATATTGAAAGTTAATTATGCGGAACATATTAATTTCTTTAGAGTGTAAGCAAAACTAGGTATTTTTGTATGAGAAAAATTTAGATTTTTCAAATACATCTGAATGTAAATTTTGAAATGAAAAATTTGAATGTGACAAAATTAATATACTTATATGACTACAACGCAGTTTCCAGACCGCGTATAAAAGCGAAATTCGCGTTGTACGAAACCGCGTTGTACGAAAAATAGTCGCAATTTTCCAATCGCGTTATAGCGAAACCGCGTTGTAATAGTACCGCGTTGTACGAGGGATACCTGTATTTATAAAATATATAGTTAAAATGTCATGATTTAATTAAAACAATAAAATAGAAGCTTTACAAATATAGCAAAGTAAAGACATTTAAAATTATGTAATTTTCAAAATTGTTAACAAATAATTTGAGCGAAACATATTATTATTCAGTCAAACATATTATTATTGAATAATATTGAAGTTATCGACAGTGCTATGACAATTTTGAATGAGAATTTTTTTACGTTTTATTCCTAACGAAGAATGCAGGATGTATGGCTATGGAATGCTTATAAAACGAGACTTTATAAATTACATTTGTAACTAAAACAAAACTGTTTTACAATTTATTTTTAAAAAACTATATATTTGGTCATTATTATTGTACTGTGTCATGTAAAATTTTTATTTTTGTTTAATAAATTAACTGCAAAATACAATTGAATTCATTGACAATCTGTATAATTCTACAATTTTAATTATGTATAATATAATTCCTTGCCATGAGATCGGTTCTTATTTCTATTTTAACTGTTTATTATTATAATGATAAAAAAATCATTATGTAAAATCATCATTTATATTGACTTCATTTCTGAAATTTATTTTTTTGATAAAAATGTGAAATTTCTAATATATATATATGTATTAATTCACTGTTTTAAAATTTAGACGTTTAAATGTTTCTTTAATATTGACCCCAGCAAAGGAAAATCCATTTGAATCAATTTAAATCATTTGACTTAAATTGTGTTTTTGTCCAATTCACAATTTAGAAAGAATTCTTTTAATTGTATTAAATATAATCAAATATCGACCAATAAGAAAATAAATTTTAGTTTGAAATAAAATTTAATTCAATTGTATTCAATTGTAAAAGTTTTATTTAATTTTACATCATCAGTATGAACAATTTGAAACAATTTCATGCAATTAATATATAATTTATTTTCGAAATAAAGCTGAATTCGTATTGGTTGTTATTCAATTCTATATTTTACAATTCAAAGAAAAGTGTTCAAATTATGTTTTTGTCCAATTTAACATTTCAATATCGAGCTCCAAATTGTGTTTCATTTGCTAAGATATAATGCTAAATAAAAGTATGTTCATATGAATTTAAGGAGGTTCTTTACAATTTTCAAAATGTAGAGAAATACTTGAAATTTTGAGGGATAGTTTATTTTAATATTTACAATAACGTATGAATTTGTTTAGATTTTTTGTCTGTGTCATTAATGGGAAAAATGTAATTGAAAATCACAGATTTTATATCTTCTTACAGAGTTAATACAAATTAATACATTATTCGTTGAAAAACTTAAGGAAAAAGTGTAGAAAACTGGACGAAAAACATATTAAAATGTGCACTGATGTATAAGAAACATTTTCATTATAGTTATAAATAATTTGTCTGTGTCGTTAATTAAAAAACACTAATTTAAATTACTAAAAATACGCGTTTTATGAATAAATACAGTTTTGCTTGTAACGTCGCTGTATTTTCTTTTTTAAACAATATGTATTTTTGTTGATAAATCTTTTCAAAGTATATTTTCATCTAATAATTTAATTTTTGTGTCGTATAAAACCTCATAATTTTATCCATTATTTTATGAAAAATTTTTATTTTTAATTTTTGTTTTTTAAAGTTGCAAATGGTAAAGAACCTCCTTAATATACGTAAAATGGAATTACTTAAAGTTAAAAAAAGCATTCGAAATTCAAATTATGAATTAATAATGAACTTTAAGCAATTCAATGTTAACATAATAAATGTACTTCTATTGATTCAATATTCATTTTACATGTTGTCAATAATTTATACTCTAAAAAGTCATATTTATTTACATCAACTGTTATATTAAAATGAAACCAATATTTAATAAATGTTAATTTAATATATTAATTCACAATATTGGTTCAATAATATTAAAGGATTTCTGTAATAAAAAAAGGTTGAAATTATTGTTATACAAACAAATCAATAATCACAGCCTTCCCAATGTATGATACTCTTCAAAAAGTCATAAGCTGCATTGATAACACCCCAAGTAATGAACGATCGCATATAATTTAGATGTACACCCTTATAAAAGCTCATAACACTATGATTACGTGAAATATAAACTTCACGTGTTACGGCAAAAAACGAATCACGCTTTCCACCAATTTTTGATTGCATATGAATTTTAATGACATTCATTGGATAAAAAACTGTACTCGTAAAACCGCCGATTAATGCGCCGGTAATAAAATTTGCAATAATCGAATTTTGATCGTCGAGATACTTTTTCGACTGTTCGCGTAAAGCAAAAAACATGGTATTTGATAATCCGTTGCGATAAATAATTGGTACAACGCCCCGATAACATTCCCAAAGGCCATGCGTTTGCAGGAGATAGCGAAAGGCATGTGATGTGTTTCGAAATTTTTCATGATAACGCGAATCTTGTAACAAAGTCTGTACTCTTTCAAGGGGAGTAAGGATGGCCTCGGCAGTGCCAGCGACGTTTGCCGCAACGATTCGTGATAAAACATCGTTATTCGTTAAGATTAATAATCGATTTTTACAGCCCTCATACACACTAAACATTAAACTTAGAGATACGGACTTTTGACAAAGCGGTGGCAACATGCCACGATATAACAGTCGAATTCCTTCATGATAAAGTTGGCTAACTGCTGTTCTCGCTGGAACACCTTCTAAGATCTGAAAAAATATATTTGCAATAAAATATATTTTTTTAAGAGAAATTTTTAAGAGTTATAAATAATGTATGTATGTATACTTTTAGAATATAACATTGAAGATAGTGATGGTTGTTTCTATTGAAACATTAAGAAGATTTGTGAGATATTCTATACCTGTCTAAATATAGCCTTATTTATAGGATAAGTAACAGTAATATTAATAACAGCCGAACCCCAGCCGCAGATGAATTCTCGATAATCATTGGAACTTAATTTTAATATGGCTGAAATATTTGGATCAGTCGAATTTAATAATGGCTGAGACTTGTCGGTGTCATCTGATTGAACGATAAGTTCCTGGTTTGTTTTCCAACTCATATTGGATCTGTAATTCAAAGACTTCTTATTAAATTATAGTAATTATATCCAAATATCCTCATTTTTTATGAAAATATTACAAATGGAGGTTTCAGTATTGAAGTGAACTATCATTTTGAATTTGGCGTTTTTCAGTTTGATTACAACAGTTAAATTTATTCTAACAACCGAATTCTTATTACGTTAATCAAATTTTAACCATTGAAAGATGTTTAAGTTGGTCAAATTATATGATTACAATAAAATTTTAATTATAAATAACAAATATTATATTGAGTGTTAAATGGAGTTAGTTCACTTTATTATTGAACCCTCCAAATATAACTGTGTTAATAAGAATAAATTTAAGAAGTATTTTTATTTTGTTTTTATTTTATTATGATATATAACTAATTACTCAATAAATAATAATAACATCTAATACATATAAGTATTAATTAGATTAATTAAAAAATATTTATTATAATTCAAAGAAAAAAAAACAAATATTATATAATTCTAACCTATTAACATACTTCAGAATACATCCTTTAGTATTAACGATAAGTTTTAATTTTCAATGAAAAAAAACAATTTCAACCCATAATGTTAAATTGACTATTTCCGTAATATTAATTCAATAAAGCAACGAAAAGTTCGACTTGCCACTTTGCTCCGATTTTTCAAAAATGAATAAACAATTTTGTTTGACATTGCCACAGTAATTAGTGTTTTCAGTGTGGCAAAATTGGCAATGCCGGAGTCCAACTGTTCCGGCAGATTCTATAGTATGATACAGTGCTAGAAACAAAATAAATATAAAATTTACCATGTAATATAAATAATAAAAAAAATTACCATGTCAATTTCAATAATATAAAATATATAAGAATTGTATTAAAAATAAAACTCTAAGTTCATCATATTATAAAACTGTATTATGTTTAATATATAATAGTTATACATTTTTATATAAATATTAATATATTTATATGTCATTTGTATATGTTTAAATATATAATATTTACTTTGATAAATAGTTTTGTTTAATTTAATTTATATATTATTTTTTTGTTTATTTAAGGAGGTTCTTTACAATTTCCAAAATGTAGAGAAATACTCGAAATTTTGAGAGATAGTTTATTTTAATATTTACAATACATATGAATTTGTTTAGATTTTTTGTCTGTGTCAGTTTTGCTTGTAACGTCGCTGTATTTTTTTTTAACAATATGTATTTTTGTTGATAAATCTTTTCAAAGTATATTTTCATCTAATAATTTAATTTTTGTGTCGTATAAAACGTCATAATTTTATCCATTATTTTATGAAAAATTTTTATTTTTAATTTTTGTTTTTTAAAGTTGCAAATGGTAAAGAACCTCCTTAAGGTAAATAAGGCAAATGTACCACTTATCGTGAAGGCTCCTCCTATGTTATCGTGATTTAACATTGAAAAACTTGTTTCTACCCGTGTTAAGAATTCGTAAAGATTCGTAATAATTAAAAGTTATTACGAAAGGTTAGTAATTTTGAAATCGAAAAATCTACAACTCAGTTAAGGAATTAAGAATCTATAATATTTTTCACCCATTTGAATGTGGAATGTCGCAACTTAGTTAGTAAATTTTGTAACTGAAATACTTAGCAAATAAAGTTAGTAAGTTTACGAACTATATTAGGCAATTTTTTTACAGATTAGATTACGAAAATGACGAATCGTATTACGAAATTACGTATTTAAATTTAATTTAAAAAGTAATATTATTTATTTATTTATTTAGTCAATTATTAAGAAGTAATATTATTTTATTAAATCCTAAACTCAAAATTAAAGTAAATATATATTTGAATTCATTGCATAACTTATTAAAAATGTTAGCTAATTATTTTACTGCAAATATATAAAATAAACAATCTTAATATTTACAATAATTATTTTATTTTTTTATGAATATACAAGAAAGGATGAAAATTGTGTATTAAAAATAACAGTCTTTTTAATGTTATAAATTGTTGATCGTTTGGACTAATTGTCTGTTTCTTTAGATGATACTTTTTCAGTATTATTTATAATATTCTTCACGTCATCTGGAAAATGTTTCAGATCATCCTCTTCTGTTACAGTACGTTCAATCATTGATATACATACTTTAACATTTTCTGCACTTCCTATAATTGAAATTTCTCTCATTTCTTCACCTACAATTTAAATCAAAATAAATTGTTGTTCTTTTTTTTTATCTTAATATCATTTCAGTATGTAAAAATAATAAAAATAAATATTTGCAATTATTATATAAACAATTACATATAAAAAATATTACAATATTTCTAGTCAAAATTATTTTTCACTTAAAAACGATAATAACTAACCAGTTTTTTTGTCTGTAAGTTCTGCTCCAAATCGAACCTTTGTATTTGATTCTCTTTGAATTATTCGAATGTTAGTTCCACCAATTCCAATTAATCGTCCAACTGCGCTATTTGGAATTTGCATCTCATAAGTCTCCGTGACTGGTTGACTGGCGATAATATTGCGAATTATACTATCTGCTAAAATCACATTTTCCGGCTTTCCCCGAATAATACAAAGGCGAATTGTGTTGTCAGTTGAATCATGAAAGAATATTTGCGTTTGAGTTTGTTCTTGAATTGATTTGATTTGATAGCCACTGCGCCCAATTATCGCAGGTACACAAGATTTTGGAATCTTGATTTCATATGTCGTTTGTCTTGATGTTTTGATCTGTCTGTTTCTTTTCTCATCTACTGTTTTTTTCTGATAATATTTTATATAATTAAATATTTATATATAATATATTTTATAAAATAAATTGCATTATATCAAGTATGTTCTATACACGATATTAAATAAAAAATAATATTTACAAACCTGTTTAGTAATAACGTATAATAAAATAGAACCTACTATTGCTACAGAACATATACAGGTTTTCACAACCAATGGAGATAACATTTTACCTAAAGCATTTTGATATACAATAATTATAATTAAAATTATGTACACTTGTTTTTATGTTTGATTGCATTATATTTTTACAATAATAATAATAATAAATGCATCAAAATTAAATAATTGAAATCAATATATATTTATTAACTATGAAATTCAGAATAATTATTTAAATTTTATTTTAGATAATTGCATTATAAAAAATACGTAATCTTATATTATTGTTTACACTTACCAATTTCGTATTTTATTGTAATTTTTCAAAATAATTTAAATGTTTTATTCAGTGTGCAGAGAATAAATAATACGCTTGGCAAATATTTATAGCCATTGAAAATAAGAGTATAAATAATTCAAAAATTGTTTATTTTATCTCAAACATTTTGAAAATCACGTTGTTTAACCTGTAAAAATAAATGAAAAATTGTCAATTACATTAAGGGAAAATTAATACGTTGTAGATGTTATATATTTGTAACAAAATTGATAAATACCTAGTATTTTAAAACATCAAATATTTGACTTAAAATAATTTATATACTTTTTTTACTTCTTAAAAAATGCAGAATATTTGTACTCAAATTATATTTTGTTAGATTAGATAAAAGGAAGGTTTTAGATTTGTACAAAGGGAAAGATAAAATAAACATATACTGTCATCTAGTTACAAAAAACTGTACAGTTACAGTGTGCAACATTAAGAGGATGTCAATTACCGACGTTACCGACATTATAGATTTATCAAATAAAATTTGTCTGTAACAAAACTATAGCTTTTAAAGAGCACAGTCCGATTTTTTCCTTTTTATTACACATTTTCCGATTAAAATGAGGTAATTTTGTTTACTAGTATTTACAAAAAGTTATCCATAGTTTTCGAAGTGGCAGTAAAAACGGCGGGTAAGTTTTTGTTAAAATGGAGCTATATAAAAGAATAAAACCAACGTAAATAAATTTTCCCAAGGTCAAAGAATCGGACTGTGCTAATAGAAATCCGGAATTGTTGTATATGACATTGTTAAGGTGATTCTTCAGCTATGTAAGAGCAAAAAGGATAGAGTTAATAGTGACTCCATTAGTGGAAGAGAGAAGCAGTGAATTCACTTTGACATCCTCTTAAGAGGATGTCACAGTTCTGCTGCCACGGAGTTAGTGTCTTTTGTAATACAAATTCGATTATATATTATTTTAATAAATAAAAACTACCCACCACATAAATGTGCTCCAAGTAATTTTAATTTAGAAATCTGCAATGTCGGTAATGTCGGTGTTTGACATCCTCTTAAGGTGATGGCGAAGCTAACATTATCGACATTACAGATTTCTTAAATTAAAGTTAAATGAACAATTTAAATTACATTTAAAGACCAGAGCGCCATTCTCTCACTTTTTTTTACACGTTTTGATTTATATAATATGTTATTTAATATATTATTTAAAATATATAATGATTTTTCGTTTACGAAATGAGAAAAAACGTAAAAATCATCTTATATTAAAATTACTTGTTAAAACAATACGTTAGATGTCTTAAAATATTCTCCCATGATCCGAGAATGGCGCTCTGGTCGTTTTGTACTAATTTATTGTTAAATATTAGTAATATAACAAAAGACACTAACTCCGTGGCAGCAGAACTTCGCCTTTACCTTAATGCCTGATTGCCTGGGGCCCCTGGGTGTCTATTTTGCGCACTGAAATATAGATATACTGAAACGCTTACTGTTTTTGCATCAACCAATAAGCGGAAAGCGAGTAGAGATAGATAGCTAGCGAGGGGGCCGACCTCTTCATCTAACAAGTTTGCGCATGCGCAGTAAATTAGCAGTACAGTCAATTTCAAAACTATTGTTGTAAATTCAATTGATACATATTTCGTGTTGATTGTTGTAAATTGTTTTTAATTTAATTTTCATGAACTTTTCTAAGTGCTACCATTTATTTATATACATTTAAATGAATTTCGTTATGGCGTATTCAAGCGGCATTACTATTCTTTTATAATAATGTTTTGTTGGCAACGCGTGTTCGAGCAGGTGTGACATTATTAAAAAATAAAAATATTTCCTAACATACGTGTTCGGGCATTATTATTATTTAATAATAATGTTTGATCAAACATGGGTTTTTGAGCTTTTTTTTTAATTTATTTTTTTGAGATTTAATATTAATAATTTAAAAAAATCTCAAAAACCCATGTGCGATCATACATTATTAATAAATAATAATGTTTGCTCGAACATGCATTTTTATATTTATTATTAATAATTAAAAAAATGCAAAAACTCGTGTTCGAGCAAACATTATTATTAAATAATAATAATGCTCGAACACGTATGTTAGGAAACATTTTTATTTTTTAATAATGTCGCACCTGCTGGAACACGCGTTGCCAACAAAACATTATTATAAAAGAATAGTAATGCCGCTTGAATACGCCATTAGTCAATTTAGGAAAAACAAGTTCATACATTTATAGGTTAAAAAGTTTACGTTTAAACTTTTTAACGAGACTGTACGACAAAGACAGGTGGTCCCCTCAACATTTTCTATCTCTACTCGCGAACGGTCAGTCAGTGCCTGTTCCAGTATATCTATAATTCAGTGTTCCTAACATACGTGTTCGGGCATTATTATTATTTAATAATAATTTAATTTTTAATAATAATGTTTGCTCGAACATGAATTTTTATATTTATTATTAATAATTAAAAAAAATGTAAAAACTCGTGTTCGAGCAAACATTATTATTAAATAATAATGCTCTAACACGTATATTATGAAAAATTTTTATTTTTTAATAATGTCACACCTGCTCGAACACGCGTTGCCAACAAAACATTATTATAAAAGAATAGTAATGCCGCTTGAATACGCCATCAGTCTGTGCCTTTTCCAGTATACCTATATTTCAGTGGCTTATTTCTTTTTGAAATAAATTTATTAATTTATTTTATTATATAAACATAATTTAAGAAAAATTAAATAATTTAGAAAATAATATAGAAAACTAAGACAAACTGACATCAAAAAGGAAAATCACTAAACATCCATTTAAATTCAAAATTACCAGAACATTACTAACAAAATGTCTAAATGCTAGTGACATTGTGACAGTAACACTTTTGCTCAAAAATATTTATATTGTAATGGACACTTGATACTCTGAGAGCAAAATTTCGAGCTGTATATTCAAATTTTCGTTATATTATACATTCTACCTTTAAAAAATGTTTCCTTTAAGTACCCAAAAGCATTTTTGGTTATTTAGCGATGAAAATGATTTGGCTACATTACGAGCACAAACAAATCGCAAGTTTATAGAAAAACATGGTACAAACATGACTGTAAGCTATTAATATTTTTTATTTATTCATCTTAAGTTAATTAAATGATTACTTTAATACTAATACAGCAAAGTATTTAACCAATTAATTGATTACTAAATACTTTGTTGTAATATTAACTGTTGTAAAAAAATGTTTCAGGTTATGCTAGAAGTGAAATGTAAATAATTTTCTAGAAATAAAAATATTTTTCTTTTTTTTTCTAGGAGAATGCGCACATAACAATTAATTAAAATATTATTAAGATATACATTTTTATACATTGTACTTGTTTTCACAGCCAGAACAAAAAGCAAAACACTTTTTATCAGACATTGAAGAGCAGATATTAATACGCAGCTACGAAAATCATCTACGTGATTTTTGCCGTCGATTTAATCCTCCAATGCCAAAAGCCACAATAGCTACAGCTTTACATTACTTTAAACGATTTTACCTGAGAAATAGTGTGATGGATTATCATCCAAAAGAAATCCTAGTCACATGTGTTTATTTAGCCTGCAAAGTAAGTTTTTAAGAATATTTAAACAAATATTAAAAAAGAAAATGTAAAGTACAATAACTTTTATACTTTGAACTTTTACTTTGTAGGTTGAAGAATTCAACGTTTCCATTTCACAATTTGTTGCAAATATTAAAGGCGACCGAGAAAAAGCATCAGATATAATCTTAAATAATGAATTATTGTTAATGCAACAGTTGAATTATAATCTTACTGTTCACAATCCGTTTCGTCCTGTTGAGGGTTTAATGATTGATATAAAAGTAATATCTGATTCCATTCATTAGTAATTTGGAAATAAAACTATTATAATCAACCATTTAATAAACTCATGTGATTTTGTAATTTCAGACACGCTACACACAATTAGAAGATCCAGAGCGTTTGAGGCCAGCAATAGATGAATTTTTAGAAAAAGTATTTTTAACTGATAGTATTTTATTGTATACGCCAAGTCAAGTTGCATTGGCAGCTATTTTACATGCTGCTTCCAAAGCATCGGTTAGTTTGGATACATATGTTACGGACATATTGTTTTCCAGGGATCATTTGGCAGGAATTATTGAAGCTGTTAGAAGTAAGATTAAACTGAGACTTGTTTTACATTAAAATAGATTAAATTTTAATTGTATTTTATATGGAAATTGTTTATATAGAAATTCGATCAATGACTAAATGCGTGGAAGTTACTCCTAGAGAAATCATTAGAGGACTGGAGAAAAAACTTGAGAAATGTAGGAATCAGGAAAATAATCCAGACAGTGAAATGTAAGATTAAATTCATGTTTTAATAATTGTAAAATCTTGTTTCGGTGAAATTATTTTTTTCTTATTTTTATAAATAATTTGTAAATGTATAAACATTTTTTTTAAATGTATAAAAATTATATTTATTTAATGTTTCAGTTACAAACAAAGAATGCAAGAAATGTTGGACGATGAAGATCTAATGGACAATCAAAAGTACGCAAAAATCATAAAAGATCAGGAAGCTCACAATGAAAAAATTTTAGAAGTCACTCGAGTTGTTTCACCGTGACTTTTAATTTATTTAAAAAATGATTTATTTAATATTATTATAAGAATTTTTAAGAAAATATTCGTCTATTTATATGTAAAAAGTTGAAATATTATAAGTGTTTGTACAAAAATAAAGTTTCTTAACTATAAATAATAACTGTAATTTTTAAACCGAATATCTATGCTAAATTGAACTTGTTATTTAATATAAACAACAAGTTTATTATACAATCTAATTAAGAATTTGTATAATTATAACTTTTTAATTGCATTATTCATCGTTTTTTTTAATGCAGTTTTATGTACATCCACGATCTCCGTTAAAATATTGATTTCAGTGTCAGAAAACGGTGCACCGGCTGTTATAAAAGTTACAATTAATTGTCCAAAGGAAAGGTTTGTTGAAAAGGTCGTACACTTATCAAACAGCATTTTCAAAAGATGATTTTTTGTTGATTCTTCCACTGGCGGTGATATTAGCTTTTTTAACAGCATAAAATGCCATTCTTGGATTTCGTTTGCATGAGATACAAAGTCCCTAAAAATTAGACTTAATGTATCAAGTTATTATTTTTTAGTCTCATTTTTACAAGATATTTTTATTTTTTATACGTACGATAAAAGAATGTTGTATTTTTGTGTACCAATTATATCCACAATTTCCATTATTATAGTATTATCTTGCAATTTAAAATTTAAAATTGGAATATAAATCATTTCTTTAATCTCTTCAGGAAATTTTCCTGTTATTTTTGTTATAATGTTTCGTATGATTCTTTTATCCATACTAACGCCGTTTAACTGAAATAATAACAAAGTCATTTTAAATATTATATAAAATATACTTAATATACATGCTTTGACTATACCTTGTTTATAATTAATTTTGCACAAATAACATCAAAATATTTCATCTTTTGTTCGTTGTTAAATTCGGACATTGTTTTAAGTACATTTAAAAAGCCAGTTGTGGATAAACGTTCGTTTAAATTATCAAATATTTCAGCAACAGCCATGGATGATAGGTTTTGCAACAAATTCAAATTCAAACGTCCGTTGGATTGTTCGAGCGATTCAAATAAAATGTCTTCGATGCATTGAATATCATTTTCCGTGAATTTTCCTTTATTTATAACAGGTGTATCGTGTGAAATATTGCTATTTTGTGAAAAATAAAACTGAGTTGATATGTTACTGTCCTTAGAATGTACTGTCGACTCGTTATCAATTTTATTCGTTTTCTCATCCTCGAAGCTGGTGCTTTCATCTTCTAACTAAAAAATATTTGTTATATCAAATAAAATATTTGTTATACAAGTAATAAACATTGAAATCCACAAAAAATCAACTAATAACTGCAATAAAAAATAAAATTAAAAAACTAACCTCTTGAGCCACAGCTTTCCATAATTTTACATTCTCAGATTTGTTATTAAATTGGTTATTTATTTCCGCTAATTTATTAATTGCATAATCTGATAGTTGATATTGACCAAAGCCCGTATTAAACATCCTAGTAACTTAATAATCATTAACCTTGAAATAAGACCTTTATTTTTAATAATATAAAGAAATTTTATTTTCATTGATCACAATTATCTATTTCATATAAAAAATTATATATGTACAATTATACCAACGAAAAATCGATTCATTGTCAAAGTTTTGTTATTGTTGTAAAAAGAGATGGTAAATGTGCGCGCGCTTATTCTCAGTTCGTCTTTTGTTTCTCTGCACTTCTCTTTGTATTTTCACGCGATTTATGAGGGCGCACCGATTCACAGAGTAAAAGATTCAATTGTAATATTACACATTTTACTTTAAACAAAGAAAGAAGTCATTTTGAGAATCGAGAAGGTAATTATTTTTTTAATATTCTATAACATTATGAATGAAATATGATTTTTTCCACAAAAAGTGTTTTTAAAGAGTTATATTTAGCTTTAAAAGGTTATTTAATCTTACAAAAATAATATAATATATATTTTATTAATAAAAGAGATTCTAATCATGTTTTAAATATTAATTATTTATTTATTTAATAATAATTTATGAATTAACATAACAGAATTAAATAATATTTTTTTTATTGATAATTCGAAATTAATCTTTGTAAATACAAGTAAACATATAAATTCCAAAAAAATACGTGTCTTTTTTGTTTTGGTGTTATTATTTTTAGACAGCTATTTCCATTTCAAGAAAAAAATATAAGAAAAGAAAAAGAAGAAATGTACTATCCTGATAACACATAAGAATGTATAAGTTATTTTATGTGAAATTATTGTAAAGAAGTGTCCGCAATTTCACATAAAATTTATATTAACAGGATGCTAACATCTTCTAAAAAAGACACTTTCAAATAAAATATAATTAATAATCAATGAACTGTAATTAATATTTGACTAATAACCCGGTTTTAATTAATCTATTGCATTCTATAAATTAATAAGAATATTATTCATTGAATTAGTTAAATACTAATAGTTTAATAAGTAATTTTGGTAATTAAAGAAGATTCAATAGATTCTCTTAACCATTTATATGATATTTTACTTCATTTATTTGTAATTTTTACAAAAAAATAATAAAAGAAACAAATAAAATTTTAAAATTAATCATTTGATTCATGTTGCAATTAAACTTTAGATTAGTAGACATTCATGAAATCATTAGAAAAAAAGTAGTTACAATTTGATCAATGTGAATTGTTAACATAAAGTTTACGTAACATTTATTAAAATTGTATATAAAAAATCTGTTAACATAGAATTTATATAAATTGACGAACATTGTTCAACACGAATTTTATGTTATTATGTTTTATATCTGGTTATTAAGGAGGTTCTTTACAATTTTCAAAATGTAGAGAAATACTTGAAATTTTGAGGGATAGTTTATTTTAATATTTACAATACGTATGAATTTGTTTAGATTTTTTGTCTGTGTCATTAATGGGAAAAATGTAATTGAAAATCACAGTTTTTACATTTCTTCTTATGGAGTTAATACAAATTAATACATTATTCGTTGAAAAACTTAAGGAAAAAATGTAGAAAACTGGACGAAAAACATATTAAAATGTGCACTGATGTATAAGAAACATTTTCATTATAGTTATAAATAATTTGTCTATGTTGTGAATTCAAAAACACTAATTTAAATTACTAAAAATACGCGTTTTATGAATAAATACAGTTTTGCTTCTAACGTTGCTGTATTTTCTTTTTTAAACAATATGTATTTTTGTTGATAAATCTTTTCAAAGTATATTTTCAAAGTTATTAATTAAAAGTTATTACGAAAGGTTAGTAATTTTGAAATCGGAAAATCTAAAACTCAGTTAAGGAATTACGTATCTATAATATTTTTTCACCCATTTGAATGCGGAATGTCGCAACTTAGTTAGTAAATTTTGTAACTGAAATAGGCTTGCTGCATGGATTTGAATCAATACAAGTAGCGCCTCTAGTGGTGAGAAATTCTTAAGTTTTGGGATTAGCGCGAAATTAAATATAACATAATAATTAAATTAAATGATAAAATATATTAAAATATATTATTAATATAGTATAATATAATATATTATAATATAAAACATAAAAATATTACATTCAATGGCAATAATCTTAGTTTATGACATGCATAAACAAATCTCAGCTAAATCCCAATTACGCAGGCGGGAGCCACTAGGGCGGCGCTGATATCGCCATGCAGGAAGCCTATACTTAGCAAAAAAAAGTTAGTAAATTTACGAACTATATTAGGAAATTTTTGTACAGATTAGATTACGAAAATTACGAACCGTATTACGAAATTACGTATTTAAATTTTATTTAAAAAGTCGGTTACGTAATTCCTTAACTGAGTTCTAGATTTTTCGATTCAAAATTATTAACCATTCGTATTAACTTTATATTGTTACGAATCGTTACGAACCCACAAGAAGGGTATCTCTTTCTTTTCCATAGATTTATAAAGCTACGTTAACCGGTACTTAAAGTTACGATACGATACGAAGAAGGTACTTTTACCTTATTATTGTTATTAATTTATTGTGATATGTAGATAGTAATCATATTCTCCCAGCATTTGGAATCCGATTAACATTTCAAAATTCTTATTGTTTTTTTGTCCGAAGTGCAATTAAAGGAGAATTTTGGAATTGTAAGTTACTGGATTTTATTGCTCAATTTCTGATTAGCTAATTCTATTTTTAATGTACATTTTTTTATTGTAAATTTCCAATACAACATTATTTTGAAAAACATTGAAAAATTACAATACATTTCAATAAAAAATAACTGCAGCTTGGTATACATTTACAATGACTTCTACACACAAAAAGAAATCAGTCAATTCTTAGTGAAATAGCATTTAAAGAATAATAAGATAAATTTTTTAACGAAATAACAGTTAAATTTATCAGTTTATCATTCAAAAAAAACTAAGTAAAATTCAGTTGATCGCAATTGATTATTGCCTAAGATTTTGTTTATTTTTATTTATATTTCAACCTTTCTTTCGTTAATATATACGAAGGCACGGTTCCTCAAGACTCAAGGGATAATCGCTTGAGAGTCAAGGAACGAACTAAATAAAATAAATAAAAAATACAACAACAA
>JABFPJ010002603.1:0-18914 GCA_022817425.1 Gryon sp. ZL-2020
CTTTTAAACAAACATAAATAAAACAAGAGAGAAAGAGAGAAAAAAATATAATGGAAGCATGGTATGTGCATTTTGTTGTAATTGACAGATGATAGCAAAATGAATGGCATGGCGCATAAAACAGTGTCAGATAGAATCGGGTGCTGTAAAAGCAGTCGTATAATTAGAGCGACAAGACGATGACGACATAGACAAAAGGTGTAATGTGGGACTTTTTCCGGCTTTGCGAGCAATTCGTAAACTTGAGAGGCAAAATCAGAAGCAAGCTTGTAAAATAAATGGGCGCAGGCAGCGAGCGGCAGCCAGTTAATGACTGATTTTCGAATTGTTCGAAATCAACGAAGCCAAAGAAACAACGAACAGAACCACAGCTGTGCGCTGCACCGAAAAGCATATCCCGTGTTGGGGGGACACGGATTTTTTTCTCGACCGCGTATTTCTTTTTTCAAAGGGGTCAACTGGTACGTTTCGTGTGTCAGAATATTTGTGTACAATTTTATATTTTCAAAGTGTTTTCTCATTGTTTATATTAATTTTTACAAATATTTAGAGAAACTCTTTTTATTCGAAACATACATTGTACATATATTATTAATATATTTTCTCTATATATCATCACTATATTTTTACTATATTGTTAATATACTTCTGTATTTCCAATGTATGTCAAATACATTTTTTATGTAAATATATTTTAAATATATATTAAATATATAACTTAAGTTATATAATTAAGTAAAATTTTACTTTATAATGTATTTTTTAGTAGTTTAAAATGATTTTTTTCCGTTAGAGCTACATTACGATTTTATTGCCATATTATGATCACATAGTTGCCATATAATAATAACCATACATTGGCCATATGTTAGCCTTATAATCTGTATGGAGATAAGCAGAAATGTACAAAAACAAACACACTATAGTGTCAATGTAATGGCGATATAATCGCAATATATTGGTAATATAGCGACAAACTATGGGAAATATATGTTTGACAGAATAATATAGTGACAATTTATCGATAATATGTTTCAAATAACAAGGAAAGACAAATTAAGATTGCCTCTTAAGTTTGCTAAATTAAGATTTGAAAAAAGTATATTTCCAAAGCATATAAAGAAAAAGCTTCATAATAAAGTTTATTTAAAAAAATTACGAAAATTGAAGAATTGTATATTAATTAATTGCAATAGGCAAAATCACTGAAGCGAAGAATAAACCGTAAATTCTCACACTAAACTGTCGTATTGAGAACTGCGTTGGAGCATCAAATTTGAATACGACGGCAAAAGTTGAATTCCGATGCCGTGAGCAATGAAGCACCAAGAAGGACCTCTTGGACAAGAAGCTTGAGAAGTTCAAGGGTTAGGTATGCGAAGGGAGAGAAGAACATGGTAAAGGTTTGTGTCATGCGAGAGAGGGCGAAACCAGACACGTTAGAAAGAAAACGAACAGCCGAAGAAAAAGGAGCGACGTGTTGGATTATTTGCCGGACGGAATCGTGCGATATACCTGCTCGATTGCTATGACTAGCGAGAGAGTCTTTGCCCAAACCCTTCTACTTTTTTTTTTCTCTCTCTCTCTCTCTCTCACACACACTTTTTGTCCTTTTTCACCTGGTCTGGTCGTCCCTTGGTCGTCAACCCGACCGAAGCGAGTCGAATCTATATCGACGAACGGACGTCGACGACAACCAACTACGACCACTTCACGTTCTGTCGACCCTTTCGTCATGCAATTCGAATTTATTGGCGCGTGTTCGAATATTCATATAAAAACGACGACTCCTGGGCTTACTCAGCCCTACGCTGTGACGACGAATTATACTCATTTTGGAGTGCGCCGAGGCCATTGCACGGGGTACACTTGGACGCTATTTTATTTTGAGTGTGCAAAAGCTTATACTTTTTTTTCCGCCTCTTTTTTTTTGTCCCCGACATTTTCATTCAGACCCTGGAGTCGAGTTGTGCTTATTTATTGGTCGTATTGACGGATCGACGAGTTTATTTTGAGAAGTCAAAAATATGATTTGAGATTTGGCTTTTGAATAATAAGTATGATGCAATTTATGCGGGTTTAGTAAATAAGTTCTTGCGGTATAAGAGAAGTATTTTCAAGTGAAAAAAGCCACTCGTATACAATCTATACATCATTTTTCATTATTTAATTATTTCTTTACATTCAACAAAATTTGCATGAAAATCTTTTGACATTAACATTTACAAAAAACTTTTTTTTTAAATGTTAATGTCAATTTTTAAAAATTAACATATTTCATTAGCAAAAATGCCTTTAGCATATGATTATCGCCTAAATCCATTATACATGATGAAATATCGCGTAAAGTTGTATTCCAAAATGTTATTTTAACTTAACTTAAATAAATCAAATTATTCTCTTCATATACTTCCCTGTAATATCTACACTTATACATACACATATATCTTGTAATTGTAACGCAAACAAATCAACACAGACATGTAAATTTTAGCTGACTTTATTTTCAATCAAATGTATTACATTTTTATTATTTTAATATATTATATTAAAATAATATTTATTTTTAATGTTTAATAATAATTTTTAATGTATGATATAATGTATGTAATGTTTAATATTTATTTTTAATTAATTTTAAATTTATTTTTAATTTATTTTTAATATATATTTATTTTAATATATTATATTTATATTATTTTTCGTAATGGCTCGTCACGTGAAACATATAATTTCGCATAAAATAAAAGAAATGTGGCAAAGAAAAAGTAATGATTTGATTTATACCGAATTTTGCGAAAGCAACGCAAATCAAACACATATCATGGCGAACAAGAAATACTCAAATTGGATTTCACGTTAAATTAATCGTTTATAAATATATATATTTTTATATATGAAAAAAGTAGGTAAGCCGGGGTTAACATGAACACCGCGCGGCATTCATGCGTGCGTCTGATTTACGTCACACAAACGATTCTTTATGCGTGTATTTACGTATGATTATATGTATATAGATGAGCGCAAATAGAGGTCGGTGAGTTTGTGGATGGTTATGATTTGAAAGTCGATTGTTGACGGAACAAAGCGTTCACTAGGTCCAAAGTGATTCTCGCCGGGAGCTCGATTACTTGATCACGAAATCCGCGCAGCAGGCGTGACTTCGCGGTAAGCCAAAGTACTCGGCGCGTGATTCAATTAATGTGCTTATTATATTTCCTTTTTCTTCTCCACTTTATTTCATCTTTCTTCATTTTTTCTCTCTTTTCCACCTTTTTTTCCATTCGTTCATTTCTGTCATCGACTCATTTGTTTCGCGCTTTTCATTACAGAGATTAAGAGGTCATTATTTTTTTTTGGGGGGGGGGATGGACAATTTTCGAGATAAGCTTTGTTCCGGAAACAAAACAATGCAAAGAGTTTATTGCAAATTGTTATGAACAATAAAACGCGATGAAAATTAATTGAATTTGTTAACTGTTAATTTGCATTCGGACATGATAATCTTTCTAGTAACGGTGCCAGTTATAATTTGCGTCGTATAATTTACGTATTCCGTGAGATTATTCCGCTTGATAATAGATTGTATGTGCATATACATAATGAAAAGTTGTGCACAAAATTGTATATTGACACGTTAAGTGTATTTTGAAATACAGATCGTTGCAGTGATAATGTAATTATATGATTATGGAATAATCATCATCTTTGTTACGAGAAATGTATATCAAATTACCTTCTCGGCTACTTAATAAAGTGATTAGTGTTTATTTTTTATTGCACTTTATCTCATTTCTATATTAAACTACAATTTCAAATGCACTTGAATTAAAATCTCAATTTTCATAATTCCATTATTTAAATCATTAACAAATCATTCATAACATAAAACACTGACTATTGCTTAGATTCCTAATCCGTAAAATATGTTGCAAATTGACGTGAATTTTTTTAATTTCAATTTTGTTATACTGAAAATTGTAGATTCTAAGAACCTTAATGGAAAAAATGTATTTTGCAAAATATATAATATTTTACCATTTTTTATATATGTGAAACATATTTTTTTTATTTGAAATATATGGCGGTGTATACTTTATGTGTCTATTTATATATATCTTTAATACAAAGGATGTATATGTTAATATATAATAATATATTAATTATATATTGGCCGTGTAGTAGCACTTTACAAAAGTAATCCATATATGATCCATATATGGTCAATATATTGTCAGTATATGTTCAATATATGATCCTTTTTACTAAGGATATATGTTTAAATATGTATTTCAGAAATATATAGTAAAAATATATAAAATATATAACTTTTTACCGTAAATATATTTGATATATTTAAAGCATATTTTTGCGAATATATTTTTTACCATGAAGGAATTTACTGCTTTTTACAGTAATATAGATCCGTCTGCGAAAATTAGTCAAATTTTACTATAAGAAACAGTAATTTATACAAAAATTAATATAAATATTAGTAAAATCACTGTTTTTCACAGCAAAATTTCATACATTTTTGTTGATGGATCCACTGAACACAGTACAACTTCAAGATCTAGGATTATTAGTATAACTTCATAACTTAATTCATTATCAAATCAATCATACCATAAAACACTGACTATTGCTTAGATGCCTGAACCGCAAAATGTGTTGCAAATTGACCCGAAGGAGGACACAAACTTTAATAGTTGAATTGGATGCTGACGTATCGAATTGGCGAGTAATGGGGGTTAAAGTAGATACAAATAAGAACGGTTGCCATTTATTGGAGAGCAAGGCGTGAGCAACAATGCTTCTCCCCAATCCACCCTTTACCCCCTTCCTCTCCCTGCACCCCCCTGTGCCCCCGCTTTAACATTCTCTGCACACCCCGCGCGCATATCACATTATGAACGTGGATTGTACTCGTGCTGGCTTGTTGAGCCAGAGGCAGTGTGTAGCGTTAATACAGCGAACAGCGAACGCTGTCGAGCTCTTTGCCACTCCACCAAGCAGAAATTGATAGGATAAATTCCGGCTCTGAATTGGCTTCACCGAGCTGAAAACCTCCTGCCCTCTGCCTCTCCCATGCCCGCCGCTGCCGCTTCGTTCTCTTCGTATTTTCGTTCCTCTCATCTTCGTATCTTCGGCGCTTTTCCTCCCCCCCCCCTCGACCTCACCTCTCACCCCCCCCCTTTCTCCCATGCTAACCTGCAGCTTACCCCGTCGCCGCGCGACTTCGATTTTCCTCCTTCGTTTCTTTCTATTTTCGTCTCTGTTTTGCTCATTCGAGCATTCGCTCGTGGGCCAACCCCCTTTTTCTTTTCATACTCTTTTCATTCTACCGCTGTTCCGCGTTCACCTCTAACCTACATATGTAGAAACGTATGTACCTAGACTATATCACCCCGTTGTACATGTTCATTATGTGCTTCTCTACGGCTGCCAACTTGTATGCCCACGAAGTAAATAACTTATTTTTCACTCATGAACAATTGCATCGCAAGATGTGTCATTTTGATTTCTTGTTTGGATATTATTAAAAAAACAACATTTTAACACTGAAAACCATAGACCTTTTTTTTATAACATTATGGATCCATTGGCAAAATTTCATTCAATTTTACTGTGAAAAACAGTAATTTATAAGAAAATAATACAAATTAATGTAAAAATTGTGAGGAGTCCTGTTTTGTTTTCATTTATAATCTGTGAAGTATAAGTGGGAAAAAGATAGAAATACAGAAGTTTGCAGATTTAAGTAATAGACAGAAAGCAGGACTCTTCATAAGTTCTACTATACTAAAATTACTTTCATTACTGTTGTTCACAGCAAAATTGAAATGGTAACTCGATAAAACATACTGCAAAGTGCAAATCTTTGAAACAGGTTTGCATACGTTTAGTCAGACACATAATTTATCTTTAATACGAGAGTTTAAAAATGACTTTACTTTGATACTCATGGAGTTTAGTATCTTTGCATCTCATCAATATCCGTATGTTTTTCATTTCTTTTTGCAACGACATTCAAAATGAAGAAGTCATCTTAGGAGTAGATCCAAACAACACACACACACACACACACACAACAAAAGATAAAATAAAGCGAAGACGCGGGGAGGAAAAAGCTGATTCATTAGCATATAAGAGCATCGCAGAAAATAATACGCTTGGCGAGAGTTTAGTTGGGGAGAGTGTTATTCCCTACTTTGGCGTTTCCTTGAGACAAATTAAAATGTGGCGCGCGGCGATGGAGGTGACAAACGAGAATTGGAAACGAAGGTTGGATGAAACCCGTGAAAGGTGGTGGGCCGGATAGAAAGAGAAGATGAAAAAGAGGCAAGATTGAGAGAGAAAGAGAAAGAGAGAGAAAGAGAGAAGTTGGTATAACTATAGCAGGCGCTGACGGGGAGGCTGACTCAGGAGTAGGACGCGACTGGGGAGGGTAATTACGAAATATAAAGGGTGGGCTTGCCCACGCCACCGAGCCAGCCAGCCAGGCAGACTGATGAATATTTCACCGCGGAGCATTAACCGACGAGAGAACGCTTGTGTGAGCGCGCCTCTGACTCTTTCGCTTCTCCATACATCCACGTTCTTTACCCTATTCTTGGAACCAGCCGGAATCCCGCGTGCATTTCACACTCCAAATCCAACGAATGCAAAAATACCTACACACGTGCACGTATAAGAATTCTTCCACGAACTTCAATTAATGAAAACGCGTGCTTTTCTTTTTTTTCTTCTTTTTCCTTTTTTTTTTTTTGCTTGTTTGTTATGCAACGTTCGATCCACATCTGGTGTGTTTTTCGTCTTGATTTTTGTGCGCCAATCGCTATTTCATTGGTTGTATTCAATGTGCACCAGCGAGCGCAATTTTCAACTTTCAGCGTCGAGTGTCAGATACGCACTTCAACGCGGGTTTGAAAAAGTTGAAAGCCGCGCTTTTTTCGGATGTGAAGTTCAGTTTTGAATGACGCTTTTTAGGCGCATTTTTGTGGTTTATAAAAAATTTTGCATCTAATTAATTTATTGACATACAGCGAATATAGAAATAAATAATAAGAATAATAAAAATGCATTAATAAGATTATAGTAATTACGGGTTTTTATAATGATTACTAATTTGAGCTTTTGAAATAGTTAACTTTTTGTAGTTCTACAGGAATGAAATATGTAATTCTTTGGAGTATATTTTATACAAAAATATATAACACGGGTGATGGATAATTCATAATATTTCAGTACATGAATAACTTTAAATGAATTAAACTTGAATTCGTAGAATGTGAAGTTGTAATAATATGGTTATAATGCATTTATCCTATGGATCGCATATAAACAGCCTACTCTGTGTATGAAACAGTGAAATGTAATTAGAAATTATAGTTTATAAAAACCATTCATTTAGTTAGATAAGCGTTAGAAAGCTACTTGTGTTCATTACGCTTTTAGTGAATGAAATTGAGTAACTGTATGGCCTTATCAAATTTCATATTATTCATTTTTCCTCAATTTCATCGAACTGTTAACAAATTAACGTATTTTTAATAATAATAATTAATTAAATTTTTAAATAAATACATTATATTAATAACGTAATAATTTTAATAATCATTTCATAATTTAATAATATTTGTTTAATAATTATTGTTTTTTATATAAAAAATAAAAATAATAATGTCTCATTTATAAAATTACATGAAACTTTAAAAATGCTTAGTAATAAAAATATATAGCCATTGCATAATCTTGTTTCATTTTATTAATTATCATTATAAAATGAGTATAAAACCAGTTTTTCTTAAAAAATATATATAATCTCTCGCAATATTATATATTTTATTAAAATTCCATTCAAACATTCCAGTTTTCATATCATTAAAATTAACGTCATACTTCGACTCTTTTATTATATTCTAAATGAACATATGTGAAAAACTTCATTATCAACCATTTCTGTAAATTAAAACGCACCGTTACTGTTATTTTCAAACGGATATTAAAACAATAACTTACTTCATCATTTTTACTTGAACAACTTTTTCTCCGCAATATTTCATCATTCATTAAAGAATTTATTGAAACAATGTTTTTTGCAATTTTTAACGGCTGTATATAAAAATAAATTCTTTAACTCGGAAATGATGTCCATTCATTAGCACAAACTGATTATCTCGTAAAAATTGTGTATAATTAGAGCAAAAATGTAATAAGTACAATTATTACATCATCCGGTACAGGCAACTGATGAACAACATGAGATATATTTTTTTTTATTCATTCATAATTTTCGATTATTCATTCATTTTTCAGATAAATATTTAGTTAAAATACATTTTTCAACGAAATAACCGGAACAGAATAATAAAATTTGAAAATTCTTTTTTTGGAATATGTTTGTAAAAATATAAGTAAAAATATATTTGCCAAATAAATACAAAAATATATTAACATATAAAAATACTTGAAATATATATTTTCAAATATATTTCAAATATATACTTTTAGTTAAAATAATAGTAATAAATTATTAGAAAAATACTTTTCTTTAAATTTAAATTTAGTTATTTTAACTAAAAACTACAGCTGGTTCAACTAAACTTTATCCTAACAGCAAAACTCATTAATTTCATTCATACAGATTTATCAAATCTCCGACAATCAAAGTCTAAACATAATTAAGTACTAAATCTTGCAAAGCTTCTAAAGGATGGATTTACGTCCAAATCACCATCGCGTCAAATTTTCGTCATCGCCAAACATACGATCGCGCAAAATAATTTGTTCTCTTCTGAATCCCAAAATCTTCCCCAATTTCCTCATGAAAACGACTTCCTTGCCGCAACCTGACAACCTTACATAACCACATCAAAGCTTACACATGTCGTGTGTCACAACACTCGACTTATTTATACTCCCTGATTTGTAACATCTGTGGTCGTAGACCTGACTCCAACTCATCTATCCTAATGTATAACCGAAAAATTCGAAACTATATGAATTTCATTAATGACTTAAAAATAAACTCTAAGATTTAAACCAAAAAAAACTTGGCTTCCAAATTTATATAACTATGTATATACACTCAAACAAAATCCACTCTGAATAAATCAAAAAACGAGAAAAAATGCTGACATTTCATAGTCGTATCAATATCAGCGAACGGAAGCCATGAGCGAGAGATACAGAGCAGCTCTAAATATTTATATGCTAATGCGTATGTGTCGTGGCGAACATCAAAGCTCGTGCGCCACGACCCCTCCGTGCATAGTTTGTAAAAATAAATTCCGGAGGTCCGCGTGTGCGCTACTTCCGGTAGCGTTTTCATCGGCAAAAGGCCTCGATAGATTCGTACCCCATCGAAAACACGAGTTTGTGTGTCCTCAGCAAACAACCATACCTAAACGCATACAAGCAAAAAGACACAGTCAGATGAAGAAGAAGAAGAATAAGAAAGTCGCCAAAGCCGCTGAGACGTTAAAGCAAACACCCAGTCACACATGCAGTCTCACACTAGAAGGGTCTTTTCTTTTTTTCCTTCTTCTTTTATTTCATTTTCTGTCTTTTTCTATCTCTGCTGAGAACCTACAACCACTTTAGTTTACGCTGTGTTCTTTTTCTATCTCGTTTTTGTTCATTCTTCTCTTTTTTCCTTGTTTGAAGTTGAGTTTCTCTTTCTGTGTCAACTTAGTCAAACCAACGACCACTATCGGACATCCTTTGCTTACTCAATGTCCCGACACCGGACGCGCCACTCGCATCCACTCCGCGGATCATTCGGATTCTTCGCACCTGCCACACGAGTTTCCTCGCCGATTTACGTCTTCTTCTTCGTCGTCGTCTTCTATTACAAACTCACTGTCTGCAATTTCGTGATTTATTTACTTATTGAGACGTCCCGCTGGGAATTTGTATGGATGGGGTATTTTCATTGAGCAACTTGTGTCTTGCTAATGTTAAGTAAAGTGGACGGCACAAGTAGCGAATCTTTTTGTCCCCCCCATTTGGTAGCATCTTGTTTTATTTATTTCAAGTTAAGGTGGCGCAAGCTTAGAATTTCGAGTTAAATTATAATTAATAATAAATAAATATATAAATAAATAATAAATTATGCCCTGTAAAGCCCAGCCAAGGCCCTTGCATTTGCATAAGTTTGCCCGGTCAAATTCTTGCTTGGGAAGATAAATATAGCCGTCTTGAATTACAGATGTAGAAGCAAATAAATACTTGATAATATGCTCGTGGGGTAGGAGTAATATCCGTACTTTGGTGCTATTTGAAGAATCTATTAAATCAAATGAAATTTTATATTTTCTTTTTACTTTTTCTATATGCATTTTAATTTTTAATGTACATTCTATTCTTTGAAATAATTTTTTTTTATTTTTCTAAGAAACTGTTGTAATACTTATATATACTTCATTTTATAGAATATAAATTAATTTTATTATTGGAATTTAGGATGAATAAAAAAAGTTAATTTTTTTATTCATATTTTCGAAATGTTAATTAATGTAATTTTAAATTGTAGAATATTTGAATATAATAAAAAATGTTATTTTATTTTGTGTTGTCCAAAATTGTGTAAGTTGGTATACGAAGGTATAGAAAATTAAAATCGACACTCAAGGTAGAATTGCAAACCGGATATGGTGAAAGTGTCGTGGTAATGTATTCAAATGCGAAGTAACAGATTAAATATCGGCGACAAAAACGATCAGTCGTTCAATAATTCACGTAGCCATTATGAAATCAGATCCTAATACATATGTTTGGTTTTGCAGGTGGCCAGGGAATCTTCGCTTCGAAAATAGACATTTTCTCACATTCCGCGCCAATCTGCAGGTAGATCTAACATGCTGTAACTAGAGATGAACATCGTTTTCGAAGACTTATGTAAAACTTTATGTTATACATTATAAATTATACGACGCTTAATTATTCTCTAAATAATATCTTTTTTCATTCGATATATTCATCAAAAATTGCCTGTCCCAATAATATAAAAACATAAAAATTATTATTATTATTATAATTAATTTTTTATTTACTAAAATTATTTGAATATAAATGAAAAAGATGTTATAAACACTTTTACTAATTAATTTGACTAATTAAATTAACTAAAAAATTTTGAATTGACAATTGAAGTTTTTATGATTTCACTATTGACAATTTTGTGAATCATTCTTCAAATTTGATCAAAAAATTGTACTTTTTGATCATAAAAAAGATATCTCATAATCATTTATTCAATATTCATGACTAAACCTTGACTTGTCGTGATGTTACCTTGTCATTTGACTGAAATTCGTATCCATATAACCAATAACATAAATAATTTATTATAAAAAAAGAAAAAAGAACAGAAATAAAAAAGCAAAAAAAGGAGAAGAATGAGACAAAAGTTGATATTGAAAATCGCCGATGTTTGTGTTCAATAAAGACATATTTTGAGAAGTCTATGAGAACCATAACGAATTGGACAAAGGCCGTTAATAAACATTATAGACGTCCATAAAATGCATCGGTATCGGGATGATAATTTCCCAGAAGTGGGTCTTCATTTTTGCCTGTCAAAATTGGCGTCGATCCGTGACATCGGGCATTGCGGTCGAATGAGTTTTCCGAGAAAAGCCGAATTGGTCTCCTCCCCACCCATGAACATCGCATAATAAAGGCATCTTATAGGTCTCCATCCATTCATGCGATCGTCTTTTGTCGGATCGGCTGAAATCCATCGAAGACCAACGAAACGCACAAACACACGGACAAGTGCGTATGTGTGTGTAAATGTTCGTTCGCGTGGGTGTAAAGAGATAGGCAAAGAATAAATATTTGGACGTTCGTGACCACCAAAGTGGGATCAAGCCCAAATCAAGCTGCAAGCCATGGCGAATAAACGACGAAGAAAGAAGGGAATTTCGGCCGGGGGATAGAAGGACATTGTCCGGGGCGCTTAGCGGACCGCGATAACGGAGTTATCCGGTCGGACCATTGTGGACGACGCGTTTTCTTCAAGGGACTCCCATAGAGTCGGTGGCTTCTTTCCCATGTCCGCCGTTTAACCTGCGTTTTCACCAAAGGCGCGATTCCGTATTAACAATAAGGTTATGCGGTATTTCTATGCTGGGATTTGCTTATTTTTTGGCTTTAATGCTTCTATATGTAAACAAGATAATAACTGACATACCTCTGAATAAAGTCGACCGAATAAAAGTAGAGTTAGAAAATAGTTTTAGAGAAGAAAAATTAATATTAATTATTATTAAATGTTTAACAATAATTAATGAAAAATGACGAAATATTGTGTTATATTGTGTGCAATATTTGTGATGATTTGACGTAAATTGTGTTCCTTATTTGCATTAGAAGTTTGAAATCAATCTGTGTAATACATCGCTAATTAAAATCGCAAATAATATCTTAAACTTTATTAATAATTGTTGCGCTATAGTTAATAATTTGATTAAATAATTATTAATCAGAACTCGTCTATTAATATCAATATCGAACAAATGCATCCAACAACGCCGTTGTTTTGAACATTGACTTTATTGTAAAATGTGCATTTGTTTGAGTAGGCGTCATAATATGAATGTATATATATTAAGTTAATTAATAATTATCTGGATAACAAATTTTCTGCTGACATTTAATTATCCATTAAATTAATTCAGATTCTCACAACATTTCGGAGAGACTACGCTTGACAAATTGTATATTACCAAATTTATTCCTTTAATTAATACGCGTTGTACATAATGCATAATAACATCGATTATTATTGTTACATATATAACTGGATTAGATACTTAAATATAGAAGGGTACAATAAAATAACAAAAGAAAAACAAATGAAAACAAATTAAAAAAGTCAAAGTAAACAAAACGAGAAGAAACGAATGAAAATAAACAAAATAAGTCCAACAACATAAACACAATTTTAAAGAAAATTGCAAAGCAAAACAAATAGAGACAACAAAAAAATAATGTAAACAAAATACTTGTAAACAAAACAATGTTGCATTCTAAACAAAACAAGAAGAAACGTAAAACGTAAACAAAACAAAATAAAATAACATAACGTAAACAAAACAATGCACCAATGTAAAAAAAATAGGAAACGAATGAAAATAAACGAAATGAATGCAACAAAACTGTGCGGTTATATTCCGCAAATGTTGTGACATTATTAGAGAAGCTATCGACAACGAACATAAACACGAACTTAACAAAAATTACATAATACGCAATCATGTTGAATTAAAATTCAACATTGTACAGAGAGCATTGCTCCGAATTGTTTGTCATTCTAAAGTGATCGACGTTAACGTATTGGCATTAAAATTATCGATAAATGAACTGTTGTGACCCGCGGTGACTATATCTCATAGCCAGTGACACAAAGAGGCAGATGGTTAATGGACCGGTGACACGACTGTCAATATAAAATCCTATCTGTCCGTTTCACATTTACACACGCATGCATGATCGTCTACAAACGCCTCCGAAGAGTATCAGCCCACGTCGACAGCTTGTCACTGATTTATTCACGATGCTACATGTTATGTTTTGATAATAATCAATCAATTCTTTTGCGATTTCGAATGTCAACGATTTCGTGCAAAAAAGGAGCATCATAAATATTTTTAATTTCATGTTTCCAATCCAACTTATTGTACACGTATATAGCAGTAAAAGATAATAAGTTTATTAGATAGAATATCTTTGTTGTTCTAAAAACATAATTTGTCATGTTTAAATTTCATGACACCTATAAAATCACTTTAATTTATGTATTTGATTACAGAAATACCTATATGTTTTTATGGGTATTTTTAATCATTTGTTCATAGTTTTCTATTATCAGAATAAATATATATCAGTCGTAAAATAATAAAACTTTGATTTAAATACTTGGAATTTTTTGCAAAAGTAAAGTAAAAATGAATCCATGTAAGGTTAAAAATAAAAAATTGACATGTAATGTTAAATATTATTTAACATTAATGTTAAATGTTTAAGGAATGTTAAATATTATTTAACATTACATGTCTATTTTTTATTTTTAGCTGCTTCTTTGGATGTTTGGTCAAACGACTTGAAATTGGTAGAAGTCTATCAAGTTTAAAAATAAAACAAAAAATTGACACAAGTTTAGGGAAATGAATTACGGTAAAAAAAATGTTGAATTTAAAACTAAGCAAGTACATTCTGTTAATCATTTATATCTCGAAAGAGAAAAGTGTTACGTTATATTTGAAATGCGACTTGGAGCCTTGACTTTACGACTACATTTCGTATCGTCAATAAAAAAAAAAGAAAAATAAGAAAAGAAAAAAAAAGGAAAGAGGAGAAAAATTCAGTCGCGACGAAAGGAAGATTAATAAAAACCAGCTCATCCTGGCAAAGCCAGGGCGCTGCTTAACGCGGATTCGACGAGTTTGCGCCAATTCAGCGGAAGCCAGGTTCTATTGTAAGTCATCCTTTTTCCCTCTCTGTTGAATATTAAAGTCATCTCCCCCTGTTTTTCACTTGGGCATTTCTCACATCGTCACATAATAATCGCAAGGATTAAGTATTATGTATATCCTGCAACGAACTTTTATTGAATTTATCATCTATTTGTGTACGAATTTTTGTTTCGTTCACAATTATTTTTATTTTAAATAATCTTAATTTAAATCAAGATTTTTCATGACTTAACAAAGTTAAGTCATGAAAATGACTGAACACTGTTTATCTCTCTCATTTTTGCACAAAAATGCAAATAAAGTTGTAATAATTAAAAGTATTAATTATTACAACAATATTTGTAGAAGTGCTTTCTATAAGATCCAATAAAACGAACTGATTTATAATCGTTGGTCAGCTTAGATTTATAATTTGAAAGTTGATAAAGCAATTTATATGAACACACGATGAATAATTTCGTGGAGTAATAACATCTGTCTGGCAGATCACAGTATTAAATTGATCGATCAAATAAAATAGCAAGAGCTAAAGTGGTATCGTCAGAAGCTTGATATTATATATGGAGAACGTCAGCATCGCAAGTAACAAAAACGGCGATAATATTGTGTGCACGATGCAAAGTTCATAGAGTCAATATATTTTTTGGCATATTTGGCATTTTCTGGACGGAAAGACGGAATTGAGACGGTGTAATAAAAGTTGGACGATCGATTAAATTTGAACGAGCGATAAAAGCGGAAATGAAAAGGAGAGGCTTCAAGATGGAGAAGACGCCCTTTTACTATACCTTGCGGCCGATCGATTGGTTATTCGTTCAAGTGAAATTGCATTACTAGTCGTCATTCAATAAAAACAAGACAACGGGGGAGCCGATAAACCACTTAAGGCTCACGCGAGCGATACAGAATCACGACCGCAAGTTTTGTGCGCGCGCACGCGTGCTCTTTGCTTATTATAAACGAAATCGGAATGCTGGCCACTGGGAAACCTGACGGTTCGCGGAAACACGAGCCCGCTGTGCTACTACTGTTGTTGTTGCTGCTGCTGTTACTGCTTGGGCGCTTTTTCAAGATAAACCTTTTATACGCCTAAATTCAGCATGCAACTGCGAATCCGCGCATACGTGCAACTATTCCTAATAACACAAAAACCACCCTCCTTTTCAACGCATTACTTATTTTTTATCTTTTATGTACTCTTCTGCTACAAATATGGTTACATTTTTTGCGAGCATTTTTTAAGGTCATATTGTAGAAAGAAGTTTAAAAGCAATATTGTTTTTTAAATAAATAAATAGTTTATGAAACTATTTAATGAATTGAAAACAAAAAATAACAAGAATAACAAAATTATTCTTGTATTGTTGCAAAAATAAAAAATTTATTAATGTTAGCAAAATTAGACAAAATTTAGCAAAATTACCAAAATTATAAAACTTACCAAAAGTAGCAAGATTATATATATAAGTTAGCAAATCTAAAACCCTATCAAAGATTGATTTGATGCCACTTCTCACACGCACAAACTAGAAAGACACTCATAGGTAACCAATTAGTATGCATCTCACGCGTGATTTAGAAGACGCCAGTCATTATTCCATCCGTTGTCCAATGCGCGCGCTCTCGTATCTGCGCTTTGCCACAAAAGTTTGTTCACGACATAAGACGAAGCCGCCCATGCGAATCTCTTCAAGTAGTGCTGCATATTTTGGTTTACCGTATGCTTCATTCATTATGTTTCTGCGAATTGTGCGTGAGACCATGTAAAATTACTAAGTTTAGCAAGAACACATTTTTCTTCTTTTTTTACAATTTTCATTATTCAGTAATATATAAATTTCATTTGTTCGAGTGTAAGAAAAAAAGGATTTTTTTATCGTATTTTAATTTTAATTGAAATTCCAGAAAAAAGTCACCTAAAAATGAAATTTGACACTTTGATTCAAATAATCCAAGAATTTGGTAGAAATCAAATTTTCCCAAAATAAGATCGGGATTTAGTGCAAATTGGCCACGCGTCAATATAACCGGGCGGGCCCAGCCGGTGGTGCGTTTATTCTCGTTTATTCGTCTATTTCATCTCGCTCTTAACTCTCCATTTCTCTTACATTCTTTTAACTTACATGAACCGGAGCACCCATTGTTGCGAAATGATGCGCAGGTAAGAGCTTCGGATTCTGTTCGCTCGTATAAGGCTTGAATAAGTGCTGTACACGTGTAAGCAGTACCAAGCATGTGCCTGCATGAATGCACGTCTATAGAAGACAGAGGAAACGAGAACCTTAACGATTCGCGTCTTCTCTTTTCAATTTTTTTTTCCTCCTAAAATGGGAATCATTAATTTTGAAAAAAATAATTCTCCCGACTCGTTTTTTACATATACATTAAAAAAAAGTGAAGAAAAAATGTCACAATTCTTCATATGAACGAAGAAAAAAAAGGGATGAAAAACAGTAACAAATTTCGACTTTCATTAAAATAAATAATTAATTCATAAGTGAAATAATGGACTGCAGGCGATGATAATTAAAGAACTTGATGAATAATTGAGTTGAACAATTTTGGTAGACTTGTTTGATTCGACAGAAGTAAGCAGTCGATGTTGGAATGCGACAAAGTACTGAACATAAAAATGATGAAAGAATAATAATGATTGTACCTAGGTCGATCATTAAATTGTTCCGCTGATGCTTAACACTAGAAGGAGAGTACGCATAGAGCGTGGGTGTGCTTTGCTGATTGGTCAATTAACGAGTGCATTAAAACAAAAAATAATGAGGCTCTCCTTCGCGTCTTTGTCTACGGTTTGTGCGCGTGATCCATTTTCATTTTCTATTTTCGGGCTCGACACTTTTTTAATCGTCCATTTGTAGAAATCTCGCAAACACACGTGCACACAATATAACTCGGCCATACAAAATTGTGCCTGCAAATTACGTATTTTGATTCATTTTGGCGTAATTAAATTTGGCATTTCGCCATTAGTTAAAGAGAATAATTCATGCAAGTGGATAAGTACATCCGTATTTCAACTTGTACGATCATTTTATCATTATAATAAATTGTTATATACATTTTTGTGATCTAAATATATTGCGAATACCTTTTTTTCCAGACTTCGAAATGCGAATAAAAAAGTTTATACAAATTAATTGTAATTTATACAAAAAGTATACACTACAATTCATTTTTATATGTATGTTACATATGTATATAACATACATGTAAAAATGAATTGTAATGTATAATTTTTTTTCGACCCTATCGACACTTATGAGTTAAAAGATTTATATGTCTATTATGGGTAATTTGTCATCTTACCCCACGAAGATGGTTGTTTATTGATTGCTGATGATTCCTTATTCATGTCTTTATCGTTCTTTTGATCGTTTTGTATATTATATGCGCGATTATATACACAAATGGAATCAAGGGATATTGATGTCATTATTATTTGATGATTCTACGTACAGCGGTGGTTGTATTGTTGATAAATGTCAATTTTTGTTGCAAATTTCATCTGTAATCACTTATTTAGACGAATGATTTGCTGATATAAAGCAGAATCTCTTTTTGTTATATTTTAAAAAAAGTTAAACAAGTTGAGTTTAAATGAGATAAACGAATTGCGAATGCGAAAAATTAATTATCGTCTGTGAAAATGGTATAGAATTTCAATATATCACAGAATAAATCAGAGAAACGACGAAATAGTTATTGCAGGTAATCGGTCTTTGCGTTTAATAATTTCATTATGTTATCGATTTACGTGTCGTCTTACACACCCCTATTAAATGTAATAATTACTTTATATAATATAAAACATTCCTTTGCTTTATGTGTGTCAATTTTTATTTTATAATACTTCACTTTTCTGAGTATTTGTTTAGCATTAACTTTTCATCAAATATTTTTCATTATTCTTGGCAATATTATATATGTTTTAAAGTAATGATTTAAAAAACTATAATATTAAAATTGTGCACTAAGAAAAAGTAAATGGTATTTGTTTCTAAGAATCCTGTAACTTAGAAATTTATAATTTATAAAAAGTATGCCTAAAACAATATCGAATTTAAAAACAAATAATGTAAATTTTTCAATAAATTTCTGTAGAATTGTTTCACATGTTTACTTAATTTCTTGTCCTTTTGTTAATTTTGGGTCACTTTGGCTATTTTTTTATAAGAAAAGTTACTATACACTTGTTTTGTACGAATAGTTAAAAATTTGTACATAAAAATAATTGACCAAAACCTAGCTAACTGGTTAATATTGTTATAATAAAAAAAAAATAAAAAAAGAGAAATAGCGTCGATTAGGGGAAACAACAACGTTCACAATCAAATAGTTTCCACTTGCATTGACTAGTAGGCAGTAGATAGATGAGATTGGCCTCTCTTTGAGGATCATCGAGCCGTGGCTTTGGCT